>WBMW01001385.1:0-38710 GCA_013396635.1 Penelope pileata
GCTCCGTGCGTTAGTGTATAAACTAACGTGTATATGACAGTGCCTGATGTGAAATCAATTGAGCATAAGTAATAAAATGTAGCCTTGATCATCCCACATGCAAGGAATCCTGTATGTTGTAGGATTCTGTTCTGTATTACTCCGGTAAGACTTGGCTACATCACTAAGTTACTATGGGTTGCTACTATGTTTTCAGTTTCTACTAGCAGCATTATTTTGGTGATATTCTAATTTGCTATTGTTCCCTGACTGACTGTAGCAAATATGACTTCTCAGGAAATTAGAGAGCTGGGCAGTTGCCAACTGCCTTAAAGATACAAGTGCCAGATTGTGTACTTGTTACCAGGCAGCCCTGGCTGTATGTACAGACTGGGGGATGAGAGGCCGGGGAGGAGCCTTGAAGAAAGGGATCTGGGGATTCTGATTGGAAGCAAGTTGAATGTGAGTCAGCAGTGTGCCCTGGCAGCTAGAAGGGCTAACTGTACCCTGGGGCGCATCAGACACAGCACTGCCAGCCAATCAAGAGAAGGGATTGTTTTGCTCTGCTCCATGCTGGTGTGGCCTCACCTTGAGCAGTGTGCAGTTTTGAGTGCTACAATTATAAGAAAAAAATCGGGACCTAAAACTATTGGGAAGCATCTAAAGGAGGTCTACGAAGATAGTAAAGGGTCTAGAGTGCAAGATTTATGAGGAGCAGCTGCGATCCCTTGGTTTGTTCATCCCAGAGAAGAGGAGGCTGAGGGGAGACCTCATGGTGGCATACAGCTTCCTCATGAGCGGTGCAGAGGTGCAGTGCTATCTCTTTTCTCTGGTGACAGCTACAGGACCCAAGGGAATGGCTTGGAGCTGCATCAGGAGGGTCAGGTTGGGTACTGGGAAAAGGTTCTTCACCAGAGGGTGTTTGGGCACTGGAACAGGCTCCCCAGGCATGGCACCAAGCCTACTGGATTTCAAGGAGCATTTGGACGATGCTCTCAGACATACGGTTTGAATTTTGAGTGGTTTTGTGTGGAGCCAGTAGTTGAACTTGATGATCCTTATGGGGTCCATTCCAACTCAGGATGTTCTATGATTCAGTGAGAAACATTCTGCTTCTGCCTCTTCCTTGATATCTGGCCCCAAATTGTCATTGAACATGCACTATGCTCCCTAGAAGTAAAGAGCTACCTTGTGCTTATGTGTGAGCTGTCTAGATTTTAAAGAAATGAAGATGTTCCTGCTACTACTAACACTAATCACTCTGCTCTGTATTTCTCTCTCCTTTTATGGCACTACAATTGTGTGCTGTAGTTTCCTTTTTGACTTGGAGGAGAAGTTTGAGGAGGACATGTTCACCTTTCATGTATGTGACGTGGCTCTGAAACACGCTCCTGAGTTCCGCAGGGTGTATCTACCGTATGTAACAAACCAGACATATCAGGAGCAAACCTTCCAGCGGTTACTGTAAGTTTTTCATTTCTTGCAACCTTCTCCAGCCCCCTGCTTGCTTGCTATACCTCTGATGTGTAGTCTTTCAAGTGACAGCAAGTACAGCCTGTTTGTTGGCACTTGCACTGCACCCCCAGAAGAATAGGCAGTAGCTTTCTTCAGTGGCATTTGGTACAGCAGAACTGAGCTGCTGTAAGGCTCCTCTTTGGAGAGGAGAAAGAAAAACTGAAAAGAGAGAGGAAAAATGAACATCTGATTCTATTGCAGGCTATTGTCACTGTCTAGAAAGAACAAAAATGACTGTCCTCAACAGTCATTTTCAGTCTGTGGCTTTGAGACTACTAAGAACCTGAAAGTGATAGTTAAGAAAACTGTGGCTGCTATCAGCAAATCTAAACTGGCTATCCAAGAGTCTTCAAAACAGATTGAAAATCCTAAGGCCAGAGCACCATCAGTTTCTCTTGCTCTTTTCTTCTGCACCCATTGTCACAACCAAGCATTGCTCAGACCCAGCTTTGAGCAAGATTTTCTTAGCACTTCTGCACTTCTTCCCTCGGTAACAACCCAATCTCAGTTAAGCTACAATGATTCTGGGAGAAGGCACTGTTCCAAAAATGTCATTCAGGCACTGTCTCTGGGTACTGCTGACTGGGAGAGATCTAGTCTTACAATTGGTTCCCTTCAGTGAAGCCTCAGTTCCACACAGAAAGAACCTTCAGGATATCATCTAGTGCATAGTGGGCCCAATGGCTGCTTGTGAGAAACTTCTCCTGGGCCTGCAAGCTTCTTCCCCATCTGTTCAGGGATACAGAATTGGCTATTCTGGCAGTAGATGTGACTTGTATACCATTTCTCTTGTGTCTGCCACTGACTAAGACAGAAAACTGGATGGCAGTGGCTTTGTCTAAGAGGGTAAGAGAGACGGGGGGAAGGCAGCTTCTCTTAAGAGTTGCAAGAGCAAACCACCACTATCTTGTGAAAGGAGCCCTTTTTGTAGGTGAGATTGAAATACAGATGTTACTTCTGGCTTTTATTCCAGAGCACAAAAAGGAAAGATCTAACAACAGTTATATTGCTGTCCTTCTGTAGTTGTTAGAAACTCATACTCACTCTTCCTAAGCAGAGTGGCCCAGTTTCTTGACACCTCTTGCTCCAGGGCCAAAACCTGACTGTAGGGACTGGAGTTCTCCAGCACTCACTGAAATCTGGTACTCCTTCTCTGCATTAGAAAGACTATTTGCTCTGATGCCTGGATGTCTTTTTTCTACTCCCACAGGAGTGGAAATGCAGGATTCCAACAAGTCCTGGAGAGACTAGAAAGTGATCCAGTATGCCAGCGCCTGTCACTTAAATCCTTCCTCATCCTCCCTTTCCAGCGCATTACTCGACTTAAACTCCTCCTACAGGTAACTGTGTTGATTCTCTGCTTTCCTACATTTTCTCTTGAGCTGATCCTTCTTTAAGTCTGAAAGTCACAAAAACATGACCTAGCACCAAGCACAAGGAGGAGGGGCTGCATACAGCCCTTTGTGCTGTATCTGTGGTAAGTTTGGCTAGATGCTCTAAAGCAACTCTGTTACATGTATTATGAATATGCCTTTGCAAAAACAAAACCATTTGTCACCATGCAAATGCCTGCTGTGCATTAGACCAACACCACAAATTGTATATGACATCCCCTGTGAGGCAATGTAGTTTGTATACTTGTTAGGACTTTGTTGTAACACTACTACAATTATATACGAATTAATAATTTATGGAATCATCTCAGAACATGTTTATGAGCTCTTTCTGTGAAATTTCTTTTTGATTATTTGAGCCTTTTTTGAACAAGAAAAAAGGAATATCGGGCAAAGAACTATTCTACACTTAAGGCTATTTGTGCTTAGATTGTGCTTAGATTGCCTTCTATGTCATGTAGTTAACTCCATTTAGATTTTCAGGGATGTCCTGTTCAATGCTGCTTGTCAGCTACGTTCTGCACATAAAATTTCTGACCTTGTTACCTCCACATCTCATTACCTACCACTACTTTAACCTCCCTTCAGGCTAGTATTTTGATGTCTCCTGTTTTCTTGTACCCCTCTCAGAGCTCTGCTTTCCCTGTCTACATTATGAAAAACACTTTCTCTCATGCAGAATATCCTGAAAAGAACTAGGCCTGGATCTGAGGAGGAAGTGCAAGCAACACAGGCCTACGGTGCACTTGAAAAGGTAAGGCTGTCAACCTATTCTCCACAGCCATGCTGTATTGCACAGTTGCAGAGCACCAAAGTGTCCTTGTACATTCCATTGACCCTCACCCTTGTCAAGGGCCCTTGTCATTGATCCTCACCTGTAACATGAGGATTAATGTGTTCATGTGACTCTTCTGTATGTGCGCTTGGATCTGTGAGCAGAGAATGCTTAAGGCAGTTCCTAGTTGGGATGCAATGGAACCACTGCCAGTGATACTGAACTACTGTTTTCAGGACTCACTGTCTCCAGTTTCCTAACTGCTATCCCCTCGTTGCATTTCTTACCTTTGCCTCTAATTATCTATCAACTTCTCCTCCACTTCTCCAAGAAAGTCTTGCAAGGCATGACAAGATGTTTACTCTATTGCATCCATTTTTCCATCTTGTATATTAAAGAGACAAGATTTAAAGTTTTGGAATGTTTGTTATCTGCAAGTTGTACCACAGAATAAGAGACTTGTTCCTTGCTAGCCCCTGTTTTGTCTAGTCATTGTTTGACCATCTTGGGGTGTCACTCCCTTTCTTGTAATCACTCCTCTACTCTCCACCACAAACCTAAAGACCAGTTCAATATGATGCATACCTCCTTAAAACTCTTAGAACTGCACCTGCCTGCTGCAGATTCCAGAACAATGCAGTCTGAGGCAGGTGGCTAAGACGTCATATACCGAATCCTTGGACTTGGCTGTGTCAAGCCAAAGTCATCTTTATGACACTGTCATGCGGCTGCCCTGTATCACCTCAGACAGCTATGTAGGCAACTTCAAGACTGAAATACTTCTGTTGTGTCTAGTCCTCACAGTCACTGTAACAAGCTCTGGGTTGTGAAAAATCTGGGCCTGATCTTTGTCTGACCATCTTGCTGTGTTTACAGTGGAGCATCAAAAAAAAAAAGCTGCATCCAACTGACCAGAAATTCAACTTCTGTCACCTGAAAGGAGACAAAAGTCTCTCATATCCCTCCCAGTATCCCAAAATTAATACTTACAGAATATCCTGAGTTGGAAGGGACCCACAAGGATTATTGAGATTACAGAGACTTCATCTGAAGTCTCATCTGAATTTCTTAAGAAAGAACGGTCATTGTAGGTATGGAGACTCTTAGTGTACTTGCCCGGAATAAGTATTTTTTTTTTCAGGAGGATGCCCAAGAAATTGTTTTTTACGCTGATTCTTCATGGGTTACTGGTAGTAGTACTGATCCCAGTAGGCAGTTCTGCTCCTCACTATCGCCCATTTTCCTCTGCAGCTCATCAAGGACTGCAATGAAAATGTTCAGCGCATGAAAAGCACTGAAGAGCTGATCTACCTCAGCCAGAAGATTGAATTTGAGTGCAAGGTGAGCTTGTCCATGCCCTGGGCATTGCTCTAGCCTAATTTCTCTCATTTGTTTCCTTGCAAAGTCAGTTGTGCATGCTTTTGTTCTCTTCAATATACATAGAACTGTTGAACTAGAATATCATACACAGGTCAGTTCTTCATCAATGCTTCCCTTGCCCAACCACTTGTGTCAGACTTCAGCGGAAGGTTCCTACCACAAGTTGTCCTGGTCCAGCTGGAGAAATGAAAGCATACTTCCTCTGGAGAAAGGCACAAATTCAAAACTCATGGATGCTTTTTTCCTTGAAAACACTTGACATAAATATTTACCTCTGTCTTGTAGATATTCCCACTCATTTCACAGTCAAGGCGACTTGTGAAGTGTGGTGAGTTGACAGCACTGGACTTCAACATCCCAAGTCCAAAATGGAAAGTCACCACCCGTCCTATCTACCTTCATCTCTTCAACGACTGTCTGCTCCTGTCTCGGCCGAAGGAGTAAGTGCTTCAGCCACAGTACTTGCTATCCCTTCTAAAATGCCTGTCTCTTTCTGGGTCTGTGCTTTGGTGAGAGTCCTTTCCCTCTTCCTGTCAGCAAGTGGCAGCATTTGTCAAGTCATTGTCTTAACCCTGCATTACATAAGTATCATGTTATTGTGGGATCTGATATTCTCAACTCTTAATTACAACATACAGTAATATAACTAGATACCTTCTTATCCTTAGTGCAACGTTTCCATTCTGTCTCTCCAATAGGAAACACTTTAACAGTTTATTGTAGTTTTACAGAAAAAATAATATCTTCTTAAAGGACAGTATGAAGGCTCCTGAAAGCACAAATCAGTGAAACTGAAAAAGTTGTTGGCTGGTTGAAGGGGAGGGGTGAGTGGATGGGGTTTTTATGCTGTCAAATGAAGCCCTGACTGGACAGAGCTTGAAAAGGTAGTATTTCTACCCTTTCTGTTAAATCTTCTCTCTGGTGTTTTCAGACTTCCAGTAAATACAAAGCTTAAGGTACCTGAAGCAGAAGACGACTTATTAAAAGCTTCTTGCTTTCCTAACATCAAGGAATTACATGGACTCAACTTGTAACCCTCATCACTTTAAAACTCACAGTTTTTGTTCCTCCTCTTTACCTGCAGGGGTGGACGTTTTGTTGTGTTTGACCATGCTGCTTTCTCAGATGTGCGTGGGGAGAAGTGTGAGGTGAAACTGCATGGAACAAACAAAAATGTTTTCCGTCTCTTTCTACTTCAGAATTACCAGGGAAAGAGAGTGGAGTTTCTATTTCGTACAGAGACACAGTAAGTGAGCTCAAGGTTACCTTTAGTATAGCCCAATGCCACAATCAGACACCTCCTAGAAGCCTGGTGGTTGTCCCTCCACTACCAATATGCTGAACTAACAAATGCAGCTGCTGAACGGAAGACTCAAAAGTCATCCTTTTGCAATAATAAGCCCCTAATGAGCCGTGTTGTTCCTCTCTCATCATTGCTGCTTATACAATACTACTATGTCATTTCACACCATCAGCCTCCAAAAATGGGAGTTTTTGCCTTGTCCCATTCGTTTTTTCCACTTCTTTTCCTGCTTCTGTAAGGACCAGCTCCCTGTCCTCTCCTGTGAGCAAGGACACACACACACACTCCTGCTGTCAGACTGCTATCCATCACATTGGAGTCTGACACCTATCTGGTAATGTTTTCCAGCAGTGAGAAGCTGAGATGGATCTCTGCTTTGGCTCCTCCACGAGGGGAATTGGACCTCCTAGAATGCCCTGGTGAGACTGTTCTGCTATTATCGCAGGAGGGTGGGCAACTTGGAATCACGGCAAGATGGAACATCTCAGAATGACTCCATGGCAGAATATTTTATTTGCCTTTATGCAAATAAAAGGCATTCATGTTTTTTTCCTCAGTGTCGGGTTCTGCCAGTCATTTTGCCTATATTTACTTCACCTTTGGTAGAAGACTGATACACACAGGGTTACTGTTACTTTCTTGTCTACCATTTTGATCTTTCGTCTCCTTTCAGATGCACCACAGGTTCAATGCATAAGGATGTACAAAGCTCGGGAAAATGATGAGCTAGCTTTGGAGAAAGCAGATATCATCATGGTTATGCAGTACAGCAATGATGGTGAGCAGAATAAATAATGGATAATTTAAATTATGGGTAGAAAGTTACTTCAGTAGTGTAAAGCTTTGACAACACAATCAGGCTTCAGAAGGAGTGTCTCACTTATGATTTTTGAATTGAGGAGATGAAGAGACTTTTTATTTTCATTAAAGCTCTTTATTTGGAAGCTGAAAGGGGCCTTAGGGCCCTTGTTCGAGGGGACTTTGGGGGAAAAAGAATGAAAAAAAGCTCAACTATTTTACCTCATACTGTGTTTGTCCCTTCTTCCACAGGATGGATGGAAGGAGTGAAACTTTCAGACAGGGAGAGAGGATGGTTCCCCTCAGAATATGTGGAACTCATCTCCAGCAAACATGCACGGCAGAAGAACCTTAAGGAAGAACAACGCGTGAAGAATGCCAAGCAGCAGGTCTTCTGCAAGAAATAACTCTACCTTGTTTGGACATATGCGGTCTCCCTGCCGTGGGGAAACCATCTTTTTCTCTTGTGCCTCAGAAGTACCTCTGCAAAGAGTATTATACAGCACTTTGATAGAACCGGGTGCCTTTCACCAAAGAAAGCAGGAATTCAATCAGGAAAAATAATTATCACTTCCTTTGTGTCACCAGGATTACAGCAGAAGAAGGGAAAAATGTTGCATTTATTCCTTGCTTTGTGGTAGTAGGGAGGGACTTTATCATACAACAGTCTGTGATCTGGACTTCTGAAAATGTAGTGGTTTTGCCACTGACAAGTTGCAGGACCTTGGGCAAGTCACTTCAGAATTCTGCCTTAGTTTTCCTATCTGTGAAATGGGGGTAAACCTACCTACCTCACTGGAAGTTGTGAGGCTAAATTATTTAGTATTAGCATAGTAAGAGCTTTGAATTCCTGAGGAAGAAGGTGCTAAGTGCAAAGCACAATATAGATGAGGAGAATTTGCCATTTGAATATCCTCTTTGTATCTTGATGGTATTGATCTCCATAGTATAATTTCTATTTAGAACAATTTATCTATTTGCTTGTGCACGTCTACTGATTTTTTTTAAATGCACAATGTTTCATTGTACCTAAATTGAACTCAGCATACTATTAAGTGTCTTTGACAACATTAGAATATCCATTTGCGTTTCAGAAAGCTTTCAGAAGTCTCTGTGATTTCCCACGCCTTAAGAGGTATCAAGCTGAAGAATGTTTCACAAAGGTCACCTCTCTCCTGAACCAGGGTCCCAGTAAGCCATCTGAAATGATCCTGTTTTCCACTCTGCCTCCCAATCAAAGTAGAACAGTTACTTTTTACAAAGATCTGACATGTTGGTACATGTCCTGTACAAAATAACCATGACTAGGCATAGGCAATTAAGTGGCACTTTCCTGCTGCTCTGATAGCTGATGTGGTACTACATGCACCATTTTGCACACTCTCAGTAAACACTGAGATATTTAGCCACTGTAGATAAAGTCAAAATATGTATCAGGTACTCTGTTTTTGTAGAACTCTGGTTTTAAGTCCAGTTTACGTGCAGTCCTGCTTTTGTCCAGAACCTGTCCATTTAAGGACATGCTTTCAACTGTAAAATATTGTTTCTGTGTTAAAGTGTTTGCATTTAGTTACGTCAATACAAGATCAAGTATAGGAATCAATACACCAAAGAAAACTATGTAGCCTTCTTGCATTTAATATATTTGAAGAATGTTTTCTTAATATATTTCCAGCTTTCCTTTTCTGCCTTTAATTCCCCTTTACATTGTGGTACAGCTTATTTCAGACTATTTATGTCAATAATTGTAGCTGGATTTAAAAAAAAAAAAGTCGCTTTTAGTCTTAGTAAACTAATGCACTTCTCCAGTTAGTTAAAATTAAAAATATCTTTCTGCTTTTCTTATTTTCGGTTTTCATCTCAATGACAGTAACAGTATTTTCTGAATGTTATCAGAAATACATTCAGTTTTATTTTCCATAAACACTCCTTTCTAAATGAATATTAAGTACAAATATTTAGCAAAGGAAGCTAAGAAAAACTTGCTTTACCAGCAATACCATAAGGCTCTTAACAGCGTTACTGTAAGTCTGTGAATACCCTGAATTTGCTGCTGCTGCAGGTTCCATGGTGGTGTCCTGCCCCTCTACTCCTCCCTGGTCAGGCCTCACCTGGAGTACTGTATACAGTTCTGGGCTCCCCAGTATAAAAAAGACAGGGACCTCCTGGAAAGAGTCCAGCGGAGGGCCACAAAGATGATAAAGGGTGTGGAGCATCTCCCCTGTGAGGAAAGGCTGGGTAATCTGGGTCTGTTTAGCATTGAGAAAAGAAGACTGAGGGGAGAATCTTATCAATGTCTACAAATATCTAAAGTGCGGGAGGCAAATGGACATGGGTAATCTCTTTTCAGTGGTCTGTGGGGACAGGACAAGGGGAAATGGCCAAAAACTGGAGCATAGGAAGTTCCACACCAATAAGTGAAATAAATTCTTCACGGTGCAGGGGACGGAGCACTGGAACAGGCTGCCCAGGGCGGTTGTGGAGTCTCCTTCCCTGGAGATATTCAAGACCTGTCTGGATGCCTACCTGTGCAGCCTGCTGTAGGGAACCTGCTTCGGCAAGGGGGTTGGACTCGATGATTTGTAGAGGTGCCTTCCAACCCCTACAATTCTGTGATTCTGTGATTCGTTATCAGTATATCAGGGTAAGCTAGAATAATGACCTGCAGATGACGGGATTTGAGTCTGCTCTACTAATAAGGCAGGATTTTTGGGCCCCTCACTACAAGACCAGAATTGAGTTGCTAGAATGCCTGCAGAGAAGAGCAACAAAGCTGGTGAAGGGACTAAAAAACAAGTCATACAAGGAGTGGGTGAGGGAATAGGGGCTGTTTAGTCTGTAGAAAAGGAAGCTGAGGGGAGACCTCTTAATTGTCTACAACTACATGACAGGTCGTTGCAGCAAGGTGGGTATCAGTCTCTTTTCTCAGGTGACAAGTGATAGGACACAAGGAAATGGCCTCAAATTGTGCTGAGGAAGGTAAGATTGGATGTCAGGAAGAGTTTCTTCACAGAAGGGGTTGTTAGGCATTGAAACAGGCTGCCCGAGGGAAGTGGTGAAGTCACCCTCCCTGGAGATATATGAGACATGTATGAGGCACTTAGGGACTTAATGTAGTGGTAGACTTCTAGTATTAGGGTGATGGTTGGACCTGATGATCTTAAGGGTTTTTTCCAACCTAAATAATTATATGGTTGTCTTCTAATTTATGGTCAAGACTACAGTATGCATACACTTTTCTTGCCTAGGGTAACTGAAACTGGTACCTAGCTAAGAGCAAAAGTAAAGCCCTATCTCAAACTGCACTGTGGCATAGAAGAGTTATAGTCCTCAACAAGATCCGTGAAGAACCAAAATACCTGCTTGTCCCAGCCTTATGAAATACTAAGTCATCTGGATCACTGAACTGTGTCCTGGAATCATTTAAGTGTGTGTCCACATAAGGACATCTCATGCAAGCGGTCAGAGGTGTTTCGTATTTGTATCAGCTTCATCTTTGTTACCTGTGTCTTGAAGAAGAAGGCTATAGGTATTGTCATTTTCAGTCAGAAGTCATCTTGTTAGCAATTTATAAGCTCTTCTTTGCTCTTTCAACTTATGCTTTTGAGAACAAGCAAGCACATTATTTATTAGTCTCCCAAGGTGATTTTTGTGTTAAACTGTATATGTTCTTGTCAGAATTTTTACTGAGATAGGAAAGGTTAAGATGACTATTACTGTGACAGGGCATTTATACTGTTTAATTAACTCATATCAAAGGTTAACTTCTCCCTCTCACTAATACAAGTTTCCTGTTGTCAGGTTTTTGTTCCTTCAGGAACATTTAACAATCAGTTTATGCTTTTAAGTGCTTCTATCCTGTTTTGACTTCATACATTTCAGATAGTCCTCAGCTTCTCATTGTCTCTAATTAACTAATTGTTTAGCCCCAGCACCATCCTGCCTCCAAAATCCATAAACAAATCTCCACTGAATTGCTTCGTGCATTTTGAGACTTAAGCGTGTACTAGCTAAGGAGCTGTTGATCAAGCTACTGTAATTCTTCTAAACATCTCTTAGCACCTACAACTGCACATTCAGTCGATTAGAGTCAAGTTGACAGAATATCTGCTGAATCCTATTAGTCTTAATTATGGGTAAGGATCTCTTCCTACATTATCTAGTAGAGATAACCTAACTTCCCAGAAAATTCATATTCAACAGGAATAGGTTAGAACCTATCTGCTCAATCTCTATACTCTAACAAGATCTCCAAAGAAGGTCCACAGAGCAAGAACACTTTTTCATGTTCATCAGCAGGGTCTGGGACTCAGACATTAGCACCCTCTATACCCTGTTCTCCAGCTTCAGGCATTTATTTGATATGATACTGGCTACAGAAAGAAGTAGTTATGTGCATATACAAGAACTTCATAGCTGTACGTAGAGTCCCTCTGAAAAGCCATAAAATACGTAGTTTTTAGCACCTCCCCTTCACAATCACAGCACACATCCCATTAAAAGCCGTTATTTTGAGAATAAATCTGTAAATACTGCTCATGTTTTACATTTCTGTGAACCAATAAGGTGATTGGCAAAGTCTGAGAAAAAAAGGTTTGTATTTCTAAAAATGAAGAATCTAAATAGGTAACCTTTCATCCCTCCTTGTCATGGCTCCAAGTGCACTAACAGACTTTTTATTACCCTGACTGGTTTCCTACACCTATTCATCTGCTGCTTATTTTCCCAGGAGGTGTCTTTGAGCTTAAGCATAGGGACATAAAACCATGTTGTGGAGCAGGCCTTTGCCTAGCCCTGTCTCTAGCTGCAATTTCTTCTGCTAATGACTGCAGCCTCTGGATGGACCCTGCATGGGCTCATCATCTCACCCTGCCTGAGGCTATCAATGAGCCCTGCTATCATCACCCTGCTCTGAACCCCTAGGTTTGCATCCTGATCAGCAAGGGCACCACCTCTGCCTATGCTGGAGTCATCCCTGACTCTAGACTGGTCTGCACTTACAGAGCAGCTCTAGTCTTGCTGTTCCTGGCTCTCCCAGCATGCTGTATCGGATGGAAAGATTCAAAAAAATTCTCCCATAATCTATCCAATTAAGTATTCCTGCCAATGTCAGAAACCCTTTCTGTGTGTCATGTAAGTTAAACATCTCAGTGACTTTCACACAGTGATCTATATTCATTTTTTGTTGTATGGTACTCCAGTGCATTCAAATAGGAAATGTAAGGATCCCCCTAAAGGATTCTTCTTCAGAATACTAGAAAAAGCTGATATTAGGGTCAGCCAAACTTCACTCACTAAGTAAACAACTCTGTTTAGAGACAGATACCTCTAAAGCTGTTTTTAATTTTTATCTTTGTGCTTTGATTTAATATTGAAGATGTCCCATCCGCTTCAAGATCAGAGTTGTGCCTGGTCAGCTGAATTTCTTTAAGAAATTAAAATGTCATTTTAGCTTCAGTAAAGTTCCAGCCAGCATGTGTTAATGTTTGATGGCTGAACCAGGTGCACTGTCATACTAATTGTACTGTTTCCACAATGCTGGCACACATGCTTCAGTTTACACTAATTTAACACAATGAAACAACTCTCAGGTCAAAGCATCTGTAGAAGCATGATTTGCAACACTGGAGTGAATCTTGAAACCAAGACAGAGCACATGGGAAAATGCACAGGAGGAGAATGGTGCTGTACTGAGTCTATAACCAAGATGAGGATGAAGGCTGTTCCACCATGGTGGAGTAAAATACAATTAAGCAAATCACGTTTGTTAAGCAAGGTTGTGTGTTTGCAAATATACAAGTTGTGCTTAGAGCCAGCTACACTTAGTTTAAATTTTATCAGAGCTGATGACAACACCTGTAGTAGCATATGAGCACTAATTGCCTACTATCACTATGTTAGGAGCCTTGATTTATTTTTATTTTTTAAATAACTGTAAATATGAAAAGGATGCAAGATGACAGTACCAAAAAGTCAGAAAGTGCCATTTATTTCTTGCAATGACTAGTTGCAAGAATTCTCTAATTATAGAGAATTAGAAATACTTCTTAACAATCACAGCAACCTGTCTTGCTGCCAGCCCACAAGGGAAGATAATGAGGTTAATCTATTACACAAATCAATTTTGTTACATCTGGGTTTCAAATGCATGCTATTAGTGATATTTGAGCCCACTCCTCATGTAAACTTAAGAAGCACAGTTTTTGAGGAGGCCTTAGATGTGTCACATGTGTTTCTGTACTCTGTACTGATGAGGTTTCTTGCCTTCTGGAGTTCAGCTTCAACTGCCCAGACCATGGCGGTGAGGCTTGATCAACATCTTCACGCACAGACTCACTGGGAAGATGGCACGCTCAGAAGGACTGTCTGAGGGTGCAGAAGGAAGGCAGGTGGTGCCAGCCCACAGCTGCCACAACAGGCCCGCCGCCAGCTCACTTTCATCCCCCGCAGGGCTGTCGTCCCTTTACCTTAAGGATGCCGTCAGGCGATCCCGCTCCTGCAGCAGGGACACCCCGCCTCTGCCGCCCCCTATCTTGCCGGGCTCCTGAGGTAGATCGTTCAGGTAGCCTCAGCCGCCGCTAGGCCAGGATCTCCCGCCGAAGGGTCGCTGGCGCCACAGGTGGCCCTGATGGGCTGGCTAGTCCCGCGGCCGCAGCCCACTCGGAGCTCGCCGCTGGGGGAGGCATTAACGAGGCTGTGCTAGGCCAGACGCGCTGCCGCCAAGTCGGTAAGGACGGGGCGAACATGGAGGAGGAACCGATGCCCAAAGAGCTAGGTAAGGGTCGGGCTGCAGGGATAGGACGCTGGCTTTTGTTAATTATCAGGGGGGAGGCACCCAGCAAGGAGCCTAATGAGTAACCCTGGGAGAGGATCACAATCTTGTCGCCTTCTCCAGGTAGTTAACAGGGTGATGGGCTGCTGAAGCTAAACCAGCACTCGTGGGCTGGATGGTGAGAGCCTTAGTCCCAGGGGGTACCTGCCATCTTGTTTGGGGTACTGTCTGAGGACAATGGGCTGCTGTTGGCTTAGTATCTGTGTGGCCCTGCTGTCACAGGACTTGTGAAAGCACAGGGTGAAACAGTGAGAAGTCTGGGGCAGTTGGTCTTCCCATTATGTCACACTAGTGGGATCCTGCTGCTGTAGGGTTGGTGGTACTTGCATCCCTCAAGACAGTTATCTTCCTCTTTGTCCAATTTGCATGGATGGCTCTGTAAAGTTCATGTTTTACCCCGCGTGTTCAGGTTGCTTTGCATCAAATGCTCAAAACAGCCTTAAAAATCTTGCTCTCACTGTGCAATTGCTTACCTTGTTCTAGCAACTTCTGAGGAGGTGAGAAGAAAAGGACACTCTTGCTTCCTGTTCATGCACCTTCAGACATTCCAGAGCTATTAGTATGATCTTCCCAATCAGTTAAAATCTGTTTTGTTTAAGATTATTTATCCAAAAATGGGGCACGTGATGTTCAGTCAGGTCTCTTGTAGTAGTATTGAAGGAAGAATGGTGTGGATTGTCGACTTTGCTCGCTACCGTTAAGGTCTTTTTCCCCAAACTTTATTTTCATTTCAGGTCTCTCCTTGGCAATACCAAGTAACATGTTGTCACGTCTTTGCTTTATGTCTAAGAAATAGAGGTAGCAGGTTTTCTTTCTGGAAAAATTCCTGATACTGATCTGTCTCACTGCTGCAGATACAAGGGATGTGCACAAGACTTTGAAATATATTTTGTGATGTAACCGCATACTAATTTGTGCAGAAAAGTAAAAATAAGTTGAAAGCATTCTTAAATCATGAAGCTGAAAATACTAGTTCTGATTTGTGGTGGTGTGATAGAATGGATGATGTGAAAATACTAGCTTTTTCACATAATGAGCAAGAGCAAGACTGAAACAAGTTAAGATACAGCAGGGAGGACAGTGGAAAAGGGAATTATATAGACTATAACCAGCTTCTGCTTTCCTTAATTCTTGGCCTCTCCCAACAGGATATTTCATTTAACAACAATGGAAACCTTTTCTGCTTAACAAGATCATGTTATGGGTACATAGTTTCCTGCTCCTGTCTCTTTCCTGTACAACTAAGGCAGTTCTCTTGATAGTGTAAAAAGTCAAACTGGAAGGTCTTAGAAGCAGCCTGGTGTCCTTTCGTGAACATTAACCCAGTTGACTGGTGTTGTGAGGTTCCTACTTGATTAATAATTGTTTAAGAAAGAAGCTTTGAGGCAGAAAGCAAGTTCTTTATGTTGATGTTGAGCTAATGTATGTCAAAAGTAGGACAGAGTGAAATTAAATTATTTTAGATGTTTTTCCTCCCCAAATTGCCACATTTCTCTGTAAGCACTTACAATTGAAAAGCTGTCAACAATCTCCTCAAATGTTCTTCTTTCCAGATAGAAGTAGATATGATTCTATTTTTGTTGTTCTACTTTCTACTCTTAAGAAATGTCACTTTTAAAAAACAACAAAAAACCACACAAAAACAAACAAAAATCACACTGAATCCTGCACATGTTCAGAGACAATCAGCGGGTTTTCTTGCTTATTTGTTTTATTCTGTTAGAGTAATAGTTGCCTACTTTATTTCTTTCTGTGTTCTTTCTTACCTATCTTATACTATTTGGTCTCTGTTAGTGTAGTGCAATTAGCGCTTTTTGTTAAACTTGGTCAGGCTTCTTCACCTATTTTTGTCCTCAGATATCTTTTTCACTGTCCATCCTTTCGGTCTATTATTCATTACTGTTGTGACTGAAGCTGCAGAAAGCTAACGTAAGGCACTTACTAGGAGATTGTACAATTCATTGTGTTTTTGCCTTGATCAACTTCATTATGATAGAAACAGGAACCTCTGTAAACACAAAGTAGTGCCATTTGTCAGTTAATCGCCGCTGACAGAATAGACCAGAATATGGCTTCTATTTGTCTTTTGCTTATTTTTGTAAGGAGTCACTTAGTATCTTGATATGTTCTTGTTCCAAAGACCTTTGTTATCTGCAGCGTTCTTTTCCTTATAAGTGCTGCTGTATAAATACTACGGTAATACACAGCAGTATTTTCCCTCTCTCACAACTGAAACTTCTTATCTAGGCACATCAGAGCTAGAAAGTGTACATATGGGTCAGTGTGGAGGATTTCTTTGTTTTTTCTTGTAGAATGCAAGGACAAGAAGGAGGACATAACACTGAACGCTGAACACTTTGTAGTAGATGCTGATCCTGTTGGTGGTATGGGGAGCAGTGTGCTATTTACATTCCAAAGTGCAACTATAAAAGAAGCTGGAAATACCTTGGGAACAGAAGATACAACCAGCCTTGTGAAGGAGGAAGATAGCAGTTATTGCATACTGCAGACAACTGGGTCAACCTTTCAAGACTCAGCAGCCCTTGGCTGCCCACTCAACCTTGCCTCAATGTGTGGGCAGTTAACAGATTTCCTCAACGACATGAATTCTGTGCCCCCTCTTCCTGTGGTTGAGTTTGCACAGGAACCCAAAGATAAGTCAAGGTCACATGAACAGTGTGAAGGTTATTACTCTGATGGGACTGCAAAGAAGGCAAAGAAGAAAAAAAATAATGGCAGAAGTGGAATGTGGGCTGAGAAGGCATCTAGTGCAATTTCTGGAGATCACTGCAGCCTAGCCCTGTTAGAGGATGTGTGTGGCTCAAGTACTTGCAGGTCAATGATCTGCACTTCAGCTAGCTTTGCAGCTCAGCAATCCTACAAAGTGTCTTCATTCCTGGAATCTGGAAGTAGCCATGGTGAGAACAAGGAAAAAAAAGAGTTACATAACAATCCAGAAACTCTACTGCCTGTCAAGAAGAAAGCACGCACCTTCTATAGCGCAGGTAGATAATAGGGAACCCGATGGCAGACAGTGATGCTTGTAGTGATGATGGCACTGATGTTTCTTGCATCGTACTGAAGGCACAGCACAGAGGTGCTGAACTGCTCTAAATGGTATTTACAATGCATTCTGCAGCATTAGATGTGTGAAAACTTCTTCAGATAGAAGTTGCCAAGTGCCTTGTGTTTGAAGTATTGCTAGCAATACTATTTGTTTTACTGTAGAAGAAGACACTTGTTGATTTTTATGGTTTGCTTTTAAGAAAATACCACTTATGTTGTTCATGTATTTCTAACTATGGCAAAAAGTTCTATCTTTTTCTGGTTCCCACCCCCACTTCTCCCCACTGTTATTGTTTGCTTCCTTATCACATGCTTCCCATGTCTCTCTTTGAACAATACATCATTTCTAGAGCAGATAGAAGAGCTGGAGAAGATGTTCCAGGAAGACCACTACCCTGACAATGAGAAGAGGAGAGAGATTGCAGCTATGGTTGGGGTGACACCACAGCGTATCATGGTAATGCTTGTATGGGGAACAGTGACTGTGGGATCTATGTCAGAAAAATCTCAGGGAGAGAGACTGGGGCAGGGAGGAGTGAATCTTGCAGATGCTCTGTGGAAGAAAGGTTCCTTGAGTGTTCTGGATTCACTGGGGGAAGCATGGAGACAGTCATTGCTGTTTGCCTGTGTCTCCATGTGTAGGTCATTTCCCCACTGAACGTTTCTTTCCATTGACCAGGTCTGGTTTCAGAATCGCAGAGCAAAGTGGCGAAAAACAAAGAAGCTGAATGCCAAAGGTGGCAAAAAATACTCAACATCAGCAGCTCTGTCAGTCTCCGCTTGGTCAGACAGTTATGGGTGAGGGACTTGCTCTGTTTTCTCATTTCTCCACAGTAGATACCTAATGAATTAAATCTTCACATCTGCCTTTTGCCCTTTATCTCTAAGCCTTGGAGAACTGACCATTGACGTGGACCTTTGTTGCCTTTCTGTTTCTCCAACTAGACAGGTTTCAGGACAAATTTTTGTAGTGGACCCTCCTAAGAGAGCTTTTGGTTACACTGTAGCACAATTCTGCAATAACTGTTGAAATCACTCTTGCTGAAGTCATGTAGAGAGCAGTGATAAAAAGATCAGTGGAATCACTCCTTCATTTTAATTTCTGTGTACATGTTGGTTGGAGCCTTTGTGTGCACTTAGGAAACCTTTTATCCCAGACCTCCTCCCACCATCAATTCACATCTTTGTGGATTTTTTGACCTGATGGAAATGCTGTTTGCACAGATTATTCTCACAAAGACATGGGCTCCTCTAAAGAAATAAAAGCTAGCACCTTTCAGAGATGAGTGGGGAACATTTACACTGGGGAGAAATGGGAGTAAGTGAGAATCACAGAATCACAGAATTGCAGGGGTTGGAAGGGACCTCAAGAGATCATCGAGTCCAACCCTCCTGCCAGAGCAGGTTCCCTACAGCAGGTTGCACAGGTAGGCGTCCAGGCGGGTCATGAATATCTCCAGGGAAGGAGACTCCACAACCTCCCTGGGCAGCCTGTTCCAGTGCTCCGTCACCCGCACCATGAAGAAGTTCTTCCGCATGTTGGTGCGGAACTTCCTGTGCTCCAGTTTAAGGCCATTGCCCCTTGTCCTGTCCCCACTGACCACTGAAAAGAGGTTCCCCACCTCCATTTGCCTCCCGCAACTAAGATACTTATAAACATGGATCAGGTAAAGATAGTTTGAGAAGATAGTTTGTCTTTCAAGGGAAGCCTCCAGAGGGAGGCACTGATGGCAATCTGGAGTGAGAGTCGTCTTGTTAAGAAGACAGAATAAAAAGATGACTGATAGATAGGTGACAGATAGGAGACCACCTGACTAACTTCATTGCATGGTCTCTGCTGCCTGTCCTTTCCACACTAGTAGTCTGGTACTGCTTCCCCAAGTAATGGTTGATAGCGACCATCGTGCTGCCTCCTTGCACTCGTAAGTCAGCCAGTGTTTACTTTTTCCACCTGCTAAAGACCTAGGATCTGGCTGTTGTAGGATAATAAGAAGTGTGTGTGTTTTGTGATAATACCTTGTCTTCTGGTCCATGCTCATAGCTTTTATGTACAACTCCAGGGCACCACTTCTGCCCATGCCTCCATTGCCTGATGTTGTTGATGACCAGTCTGCCATGCTGAATGTAGACACTGCAGCTGAGAGCTGCTCCAGCCTGCTCAGTGGACATTCTACAGCACTTACTTCCTCCTCAGGTGAGACCCATATCAGTGCAAGTATTTTACAGTTATTTTTGGTGATGTTGGTAGGCTCACAGACACTTTAAGGAGAGATCATATTAGAGTCCAATCCCATCAATCCAAGAAGTGACACCAGATTTAATAGTTCCCTGTTAATGAAGCTAGTGGCTATGTTGGATGGTGCCTCTGTGCTAACACTAGAGCTAGATTTACTGTTCTTACTCATTCATGTCCTATCATAACCCAGCAAGGAATTCTGAATATGACTTCATATAAGGATATGTGATTGAGACATTCTGCTGATGTAGCTATGTGACACTGGTGCAGCTGGAAATGCTTCTCTAAATGATGATGCAAGTATTATTCTGGCTTTTATATGCTCTTTGTGGCAAATACACACATTCCATATTCTAGTTTAGACTATAGCGTTTTGCCTACAACCTGTAATGAAATGAGCTTTGTGAAGAAGGTACATTGTGCAAGCTGATGGAGTGTAGAGCTCAGGTACTCCACACCTTTCTGTCTTGAAAAGATTTTTTTTTTTTNTGTTTTACCTTGAGGTAGTGGGACTAGGTGAGTTCTCAAGCATACAGCCTAATTTAATTGCTGTTGCAATGTTGGAAGTCTGTGAGTTGTGCTGTTTTTTGTGCAGTTTTCTACCCAAGCTGCATTTAGATTAAAGATTGATGGCAACCAAAGAAGAGAGGATTTGTTCAGTTGTGTATTCATATGTGGAGTATTGGAGTACTCCTTGGAGTCAGGAATGTTCCTTAGATTATTTCTTACATATGCTTACTTTTCCAGATTGGCATAACTTGAAAATATTTCCAAAATGATGTGGATTTCATCCCTTTCTTAGGGAGGGATATCTCAAGCAATAGATGTGCTGATATGTGGTACAGTATTTTCCTGCTCTTTAGTATAATTAATTTGCTTGAATTTCATGCCATTGCTTCTGACCCTCATTGTATTCTATACATACAGTTACCAGTATTAAGGGCAGTTCTGTGCAAGTCACTTTCTAATATGACCTGAAAACTTTAATGTATTTTAATAATACTGATGCCTGACAAATTATTTTGATATTGTAGAAAGCAGCTGAAAGAACCCATCAGTAAGTTTAGAATGCCAATAAATAACCATATGTGTTAAAAGAGAGATACTTAATAGAGATACTTTCTTGATACTGTAATTCAGCTCTTTTGTCACTTAATATGCCTGCCAGTCTCAAAGGCAAGGACTACTTTAATCCATTCTTTGAGCTGTTCAAACAATATGACTGTAATTCAGTAAGTTTGTCCACTTCTTGCAGTGGAGTAAATGTGGTCGAAGTGTTTGTATAATTGACTGCTTTCCAGAATGATGGAGTGGTGCAGATGGGTGAGTCCTGTATTTAATTAGATACTGACCAAGATTTTGAAAAATAATTCATTTAAAGGAAACAAAGCAAGCATGCTCGTATTTCCATCCTTGTCTGCAGAACTCTTCTGCTTCTTAAAGTGTACCTGCAGGCTTCGTATTTAATCAAGAGAAGGATGCGTCTGTTAGAGAAATAAACTTTCTTTCAGGGATGTGATCTTGTCATCTGTCTGCATTGAGCAATTTCTTTCTGAGAAATCCACACAATCGGATGCAATTCTTGATGTGGAAAACAACCAATCTTTCTTCTGGGAAAGAAATGTCCCATCTGAACTCTTTTGCAGTATGCAAGGAAGAAAAAGGCAACTGAATGTCTCTGAAGCTGGAGTGGGTATGTGAGAAAATAAGCAATAAAAATTTTGTGTTTTATTCCCTGAATCCTTTGAACTTGCTACTGTGCATTAATCCAGCTTTCACGGAATACGTTTCCTTCACTTGTCTGAAACATCGGTATCTTCAGTATTAAGAACACATGAGGATAAAAATATGCTTAATTCTACTAGGTATATGTAAAGGAAGAAAATTATACTGGTTCTCTTTAAATCATGCTGGGCAAAAAGTAATGAAATCTGCTGGTCGTCTAAGGCTGGTAAATACTTTTCAGATGCAGATCAGTATGAAAAAATATTGCTATTTCTTAATCGCTTTGCAGAAAACAGGCATGCTCTGCTAGTGCACACAAACTGAGGTAATTTTTTTTTTTATTTATTTATCCTGGTTTCCTGATTTCCTGGTTTCCTGATATCCTGGTTTCCTGAGGGGAGGGAGGAGTATGGTATGTGTGTGCAATGAGATGCACACAGGCTGCGTTCACTGTTTCTGAAACCCATCCTTCCTTCCAAACTTGACTCCAATCAAATTTGACAGAACTTGAAGGTCTTCAAGTCTCATTCCTACAGGTCGTGGAAAAATTGTTGCCCAGGCAGAGTAGAGGTCAAAGTTACTGTTCCTTCAGAGGGAAAAGAATGGTACTAAATGCAGAGAGTCCTCTTAGGAGTGAAATTTGCATATCCAATAATAGGAAAAGCTTCAGTCATGGTTTCATCTTATTAGATTTGGGATAGCGCAACAGTGACAAATGAGACTTCTTTTTTTCCCCCCATCTAGAATTGCATAGGTGAACCCATTCATCTTCATTCAGAAAAAGGTTTGCCAATAAGCAGGGTCATCCAGGGCCTACCATTTTTCTTAGAAGATTTCAGAAAATGAAGGAGATAAAACATAGGATAATTCCAAAGTAAAAGAAGCAAAATAAGAGTGAACAAATGAATAGAAGGATCATCAGTTCACACGGCAAAGGCTTTTAAAAATGGCCTCAGCGGAAATAGCTGATGGCAGGTTTCAGCAGAATAATCTGTGACCTGTGAACTGGTACCATCGTGCCCAGAAATTTGCCTAACAAAGTGATTATTCAGGTGCTTTCCTTGGTAGCAGTGTTTAGCCACTTTCAGCTGGACAAGCAAATTACTTTACATGCATGAGAGCAGTACAACCTGTTAGGTAACACTTCTGTAAAGTACTCAGTGTCTTTTTTTCCTTTGTTTTTTTCCTTGCTCTCTAGACAGTTCTGACTATCTGTCGGGTTTTTTGGTTTTTCTTTTTTTTCTTTTCTTTTTTTTTTTGTCTTGCTGTTTGGTACGGTTCTCTGGAGAAGCTGGTTAAAAATGCCAGCAGGCTGTAGTTGAGATATTGTTCCTTTCTGGCAGGTATGGCTAGCATGGCTAACACCAAAATCAGAAACCAGAAGAGTAAATTGTAATTCAGAAATTTTTACTTGAGCTTGCCTTGATCTTAAAATCTTCTTTCTATGTTTGCCAGAGAGTTAACTTGCTTTAAACAAACTTGTGTGTGTGTGTGTGTATAACTTTGACATTTCTAATTGTTTGAAATTTATCTTGTTTGTCCAAGACTTCTGACAGATATATTTCTTTGATTTATTGACTTAAAGCACAGATAGCTCTTAGAGATGAAACCTCAATGTCTCTGAGCAGGACTGAACTTTCTTAATGCTATGAAAGTTTGGATGCGTGCACAGTGAAATGCCTTTCACAGTATCACAGAATTGTAGGGGTTGGAAGGCACCTCTACAGATCGAGTCCAACGCCCCTTGCCGAAGCAGGTTCCCTACTGCAGGTCACGCAGGTAGATGTCCAGGTGGGTCTTGAATATCTCCAGAGAAGGAGACTCCACAACCTCCCTAGGCAAGCTGTTCCAGTGCTGTGTCACCCTCACCATGAAGAAGTTCTTCTGCATATTGGTGTGGAACTTCCTGTGCTCCAGTTCTAGGCCATTTCCCCTTGTCCTGTCCCCACAGACCACTGATAAGAGATTGCCCATGTCCATTTGCCTCCTGCACCTTAGGTATTTGTACACATTGATAAGATCCCCCCTCAGTCTTCTTTTCTCAAGGCTGAACAGACCCAGATTACTTAGCCTTTCCTCATAAGGGAGATGCTCCAGGCCCTTTCTCATCTTTGTGTCCCTCTGCTGGACTCTTTCCAGGAGGTCCCTGTCTTTCTTATACAGGGGAGCCCAGAACTGTATACAGTACTCCAGCTGAGGCCTGACCAGGGCAGAGTAGAGGGGGAGGATCACCTCCCTTGACCTGCTGGCAATGCTCATTTTAATGCACCCCAGGATCCCATTGGCCTTCTTGGCCATGAGGGCACACTACTGGTTCATGGCCAACCTGTTATCCACCAGGATCCCCAGGTCCTGGTGCAAAACTAGAACATTTTGTGTGCAAAACAAGAACGTATTTGGGCAGGTAAGCATTAGCCATGTGTGTATGTGAACTTCCAGTTACAGCAGTTCCTTGGGCAAAACAAGGCAGATAGTTGTGCGTGTCTTTGGATAACTTTATGTATTTTCTGAGATTTCTGATGATTTAGCTGATGCCTACTTTGCAGAAGCTGTGTTTGAGCAGAAAAAATGCTGATATGCATATTAGAATTTATACAGAGAAAAGTAACTTTCTATGCCTCTAGTTAACCCGAGGTTTTTTACCCCTTTGGTGATTTTGCAGAAAGTTTTTGTTTCACATAGCTATTTTGCTGAGTATGTGTGATGGGAGTCCAGGCTAGCAGAGGAAGGAGGAGCTATTGGATGAATATTGACGTGATCTGTCAAAGAACCGTAAATAAATCCCACAAACCCTAGTGAATTCACTATAATACAATACAATACTGGCCTTTGAACAAATTACTTTAATGCTGATGATGTGTAGCTGACATGGTAACCAAGAGTCATAGCTTTTAAGCAAGTAGTACCTTCTGACCTACTGAAAATCCAGACAATCAGACTGACACACTTCTCCAAACAATATAGTTACAGGCTGAAGTTGTTTTATTCATCCACTAATTGAATAATGCTTTTGTTCCTAACTTTAAAGATTTTCTCTACTTTCAAGTTGCAATTTGCAAGAAAGATTTTTTTTTTTTTCCACATAATTTGTAATAATTTCAGGAAGAGAACATATCTGTGAAAAGCTTTGCGATGGCTCTTAATGTTCTAGTAAACACTGCGATTACACAGGTATGTTTTATTACAAGAAACTGGATTGGATAGTGTGACTGAGACTCAGTGACAGAGCCTTTTGCTGAACTCTTGATGCTTGAGAAAGGACTCCTAGTATGTAGACTGTTTGAGGTTAGCTTGGTTGCTCAACATCAGCTGTATTGTGCCCAACATTGCACTTGTTGAGCAGTTAGTCAAGTTCTCTAGGCCTCCCAAACAGTCTGCAAGCATCTGCTTAGTTGTCTGCCAGAATTGCAGCAGTTGTCTCATGCCAAGGCCTTCTGTTGGCAGCATGATGTGCTTGACAAAGAAAATAATGTATGGCAGATGTTGAGAGGAAGGGTTCCAAAGCAGATAGATGTCACTCAAATAGCAAATGTTTTGGACGTGTTTTGGTCTGTTAACGACAGTGAAAACAGCTCCCTAGAACAGTCTCATAGTTGAAACCATGTCCAGTTCTAAGTTCATGGGCACCACACTAGCAAAGGCCTTAGTCTCCTGAAGTTTGGTGAAAGACTGAAATCACAGTTATCTTGAGAGAAATACACACATCCTTGACATCTTTTTTGTTTTGCTTTTTGTTTAAAATTCTGTCCCATTCATTGGAAATCTTAGAGTGGGTCTCTTAATTCTGCCAGGATGCTGAGAATGCAGCTATACTACAGGAAGGACACTGCTCGTGCCTCTTTTGTCATGATCCACAAAGGTTATCTGCACTAAGTGTTGAAAATATTTTTTAAAATGGAACATATTTCTCATTAGGTGTGAAAGTGGGTTTAGAAGTGTTTTCCTGAGCTATGTTATTAACACTTTAGCTTCATCCTAAGCAAGGCTAAGGCCACCTTCAGAATAGCTAATTGTACTGTCATTATTGAACTGAAATTTTATTTGGATACAGACAGTTTTTCAAGCAAGCTGTGCCTTGTATGGCTCCTGTTTCATAAAGTTTATGTAAACTATTATATTCTGGGCCAGAATGGTTGAGAAAACCATTGCAACTGAAGGCTTTCATAAATGGAGTTTCAGCTCCATTTCTGGCTAAGCCACTTTGACTTGTTGCTGAACTAAATATTGTTTTGACTTCTTGCTTTGTTTTACAAGCCTTGATCTGTGATATGATGAAAGAATTACGAATGTGACAAATACATGCAGCATAAAGGTTGACCAAAATGGAGAAAGAATATTCAAATAGCAAACTAAACCACTGAGAATAGCCTGGGAGTGTGAGTACTTCAGAGATGTCTTGATCTAGTTTCTGAAGTGATCCCAAAATCAGGGCTATCCAAGTTTTCACTGGGATATCATGAGTGTTCCTTTCCATAGTTGCAGTGAGTTGAAAAAAATGTCATATAGGAAGACACAGTAAGATAAGCACAATTGCACAGCTCACTGTGGAATCTGAGAAATGGAGCTGCAAATGACTGAAATGGAATCTCCTTATCCGCTGTCTGCCCATGCATTCCAAAATTCTGTAAAGGTTGCTCATGCTGGCTGCAGCACTATTATGTTTCGGTTTTATGCCAAAGGTCTTTGACTTAGACCTGGTGAAGTGCATCTGATGTTCCTCCATATGCCTGTGAGGGTGAAGTACAGTTGTAAACTATTCATGACTAGCACTCCCTGAATGCTTTGCCACGCGTGAATGTAGACCAATTCTACTTGTGAAAATAACGCTGACATTATTGTTCATATCTGCTCATCCTTATGCTGATTCAGTCTAGCTAGTGTTGAAAAATCACTTCAGTTGTCCTGCATACTTGAAGATAGTTGCACTTCTCTAAAAAGAAATCATTTGCTTTTTGGCTTAACAGAAGAGCATCTTGTTCTCTTCCACCACATACAAAATTCTTGTTGTTCTGAATCACCAGCATATATGCTTCTGACCTTTTCGTTTCCTATATTGTCTGAAAGGTGCTGGTGTCCTTTTCCATCTCCAAGCTGCTTTTTTCCAAGGCCCTTCAGCTGACATCTATGTTTTTTTTTTTTTTTTTTTCCATGACCCATCAAAGGCCAAACCAGGTGTGAAAATTTTGTTTTTATAAAATGGCCTAGACAGTGGATTTCCAAAGGCACACTTCCTGTTTCTTTCAAACCAGTTGAACTTTGCAGAAGAGTGCTGCACACCCTTCCCAGAGGACAGTAGACATGGAAGATGGCTGAGGGATCCTGTCTTTTTTCCACGAATTACTTTGCTTCATTTAGCTGCCTTCTTGAGAATCCAGTGTGCAGAAACTGAAATCATGAATGTAATCTTATTTAGCTAATAAGCATAATCCTGTGTTTCAGAGGGCTTTTTACTACTCTTTTTTCTTCCCAGAAGCAATGCTGCTACTTATTCACTTTTATTCACATCAGTTAACCTCCACTCCTTCACTGGCATCTTGCCTTTCTGTTCTGCCACTCTTGTTAGACCCTGTGCTTATTCCTTTTAATTTTCAATATGACAGTCTCTCTTTTTATTCAGTCTCTTCAGTGGCAGGAATGGTGGCGTCTTGTGAAGCAGTTCAGACAAAGGCGTTGCTGCAGCTCAACTTCAGTTCCAACAGTGTGGAGTGCTTTCCCAGCCCTCCACCCATTCGCAGAGCCAGCCTCCCTCTCAGTCTGTTCTTCAATCCCTGCAATCACATTGTTCCCTTGATGCTGGACACTCCCAACAGTGAACACAGCTGGTCCAGCCAGGAAAAGGCCTCACTGGAGCCATTTACTTACAGCATCCAGAATCAAGGGTAGGAACAGATGAGATTCTCTTTGAAGGAGACAAAGAAAGTGAACCATGGGAGAAGCCTGGGGAGGGCAAAGCTGGGATGTGGGACATGGAACTAGGTGGGAGCACAACTGAGCATTCAAAAGAAAGTGAACTATTTAAATGGAATATGAAAAAAAATGTATAATGTACATAGTAGGACAAGATGCTTTCAGAAAAGTGATACCTTTAGTAACTGCATGCATGTCAAGTGAAAGTGGAGTTCAGAAGCATAGTGAAAAGGCAACCTTGAAAGAAGATGCATTAAGCATTGGGTTGTGCCTTAGAGAGCAGGAAGAACTGAAAGGAAGGTAGTCCCCACCAACATGCAATATTGAAGAATCCTGCTGTGAAAGCTCTTGGCACAGGTGTTTTCTGTCACTTTTTTACTGTGCCTGGGATTTAGAAGAAAGGGGTGGAGTCAGATCGGGGTTTGAAGGGCTGTCAAGGGGAAGACACAACAGTTGTTTATTGTACAAGGTTCTGTAGCTGTTGACCCTGCTTTGATCTCTGAATTGCTTCTCTTCTTGATCTCTGCAGCTTGTGTTCACCAGTTTCTCCTGAGCAGTTGAAATTTGCAGGCAGCCTAGAGACCCCATGCTGTCAGTATGGCAGCCAGGGTGGAACTTACCAGCTGCCCCAATATCCCCAGCAGCACCAGCTCTCCCAGTTCCACCATCTGCCACTTCACCTGGCCAGCAATGTCTCCAGTGTCTGCCTCACTTCTGCAACAGTCACCGAGTCCAATGCAGCTTTCCTTGCCTTACCTGGCAACAGTGGAGTGGCAACCTATGGGGCAGCAGGAGCCACACAGGGCTATGTACAGAACCATGTGGGGGAGCAGCTTGTATTACAGCAGCAGAGTGGAGACTCAGGTAAATTTCTGAAATCTTGATATCTCAATCCTCAGGAGTAACTAAATGTACTCTGAAAACCTCAGATTGATCAGTGTATTTACTGATGACTGTAACAGAACAAATATACATATATGTGCATAATTATATGTATGCTGCCTATCTTTTTCTTCTATCCCTCCTACTTTGTTCTCTTAAGTGTTCTGTGATCCATTAATTTGAATCCAAATTTACTTCTTTGGCTATATGTCACAGAAAATATTACTGTGTGTATGTCATACTGCAGTGGTTTCATCTGGAATGGAGAGCAACCTCTCTTTCAGAAGTATACTGAGCAAACTAGCATGCCTATGGTGTATGTAAGGTAGTGGTCAAGAATGCAGAGTGAAAGGGTGTCACAGGAAATGGAATAGTTGGAGGCAACAAGAAAAACTTTCAACTCTGAGTTAGAGGTGAGTAACTAGGCAAAAACAGTAGTATCAGTATCCTTTTGTGTCAGTGATTTATATTGTGAATTTGTTCAAGTCCAGGTACAGTCAAAAGATAACAGACTACTGCAGTTTATTTGCTTGATCTGTCAGGTTTGTTAAATTAAGTTCACAGTCTTAAAACATGTCTCTCATCAAATAAGAGAATAAAATGTTTTCAGACCAAATATGCTGCTCCTGTTTTTGTACCATTTTTGTGGACTTTGTCAGGGAAAGAAGCCTGGCTTACAGGGTGCTTGGTGCAAGCTGGCTCATGTTTACACTGTTGATGGCAAGCATTGTCTAGAACAGGTCAGCAGAAACTCTGCTATTTAGCACTTTGCCTGGTTCTCTTCTCTGGTTGTAAGGCATAATCATTATTTTTTGTGGTTTTTCAGTTGGAAGCATCAGAAGTAATGAGAGGACTATATTCCAGCACACCAAGTTAGTATTTTTATAGCATGATGCCAGAAGTGTGTGTTGTGTGCCTTGGGGTGTATCATGCAAGCATAAAGGGATGTGTAAAGGTACAAGCCTTGCTAGGACTGATGAATTTGTGGATTGCCAAAGAAATAGTCTCAGAGTTAATGCCATCTTGTTTCATACTTCTGTCTGGAGCATACCACGTAGTGAATTAGCAGTGCACGGCCCTTTTGTTCAAGAAAGGGATCCTGTGACTATTATGCAACATGGACAACTGGAGCCAGGCATCCAGAAGTACAGTGGGGAGAGAATTAAACTGTCAATGTAGATACACCATGAAGTCTTTCTTCAGCAGGTAAACAAGTGAGCAATTTAGCTGTATTAATATACATGAATTAAACAAACAAAAAAAACCCCAAACATTCAATCTTTCTAAATTGCAGCTTTCATAAATCAAAGTGATAATTAAGAATCCAGTTCATGCTTTGCAGAGCTCACTTGTAAAAATGGAGTGGAGAAAAAAAACAGTATTGAGGGGTCTCTAATATTGTTACATACACCCAGGATCTGTGCTAAAGTGACATCTTGTTCTTTAGATTATAGTAATGCTATAGCTTGAGTATAGAAATGTTCCTAATATAAATGTTCTGGATAAATATACTATAATGTAAACAACAAAACTGATCTTCATGTATATGTGAAGTAAACATGAAGAAATAAATGTAATACTGTTTTGCACTGAATACATTGTCAGAAGCAAAGCATGCGTGGTTTTAATCCTACTTTCCTTATTTTCATGATTTTGTCCATTCTTTGTTGCTTTTTACTCAGCAGGCATCACTGCCAATCAGGCTGCCCACTGGAATGATTTCTACACGCAGGGATCTCCATTCTCGAATAAGCTGCACTCCCAAATGCCATTTTCTAGAACAGCAGGAGGACAATATTTCACAGAGCAGATTTCATACACTGAGTCACCTTGCCTGCTTTCCTCTTCATATTGGCTTCAAGTGCCTAATGGAACAACATTAGGATCCATTCCACATACTGGAAAACAAAGGAGAGTGACAACACCAGACCAGAGTTCATACCAGAACCACCAAACAGAGCCACAGTTGACATCACTTGCTGAAGGAGAGGAAGTATAGAGCAGCAGCAAGATGGGAGAGAGTATTGTTGGTAATGAAAATGCTAGCTGATTTTTTAATTATTATTTTATTTTAAATGAGAAGCGGGGATGGAATAAGGAAAGAATTCCAAGACAGTAGTAGTTCTTCTGAGTGCAGTCCTAGGATCAAAACTACAGCATGAATGGGAATGGAACTTTCTTTTGCTGGGTTCCTGTCCAAGACTGAGCCAGTTATCCAAAAGAGTTAGCTCTCAGATTCCTGTCTTCTTAGAAATAGAGACTAAGTGTTATGAGTAAAATAGATGGCTAAGTTCTGTCTTGTCAGATGTCTTCTGTTGTAAGCTGAGTGGCTACACAGAACTGATTATTTCTAATGTTTCTTGAGACACATACACGTCTTTTCTTCTTGCTCAAGAATTTCTGCCTTGAAAGGAAGGAATAGCTTTTTGTTCTGATTTCCCTTTTTAGACTTTTATTTAAAAGAAAAATCCCTTCTCTAGATTTGTCAGAAGGTGTCACGCTTTAAATATTCAGTTGAGAGGTGGTGTTTGTCTAATTTTGCAACAAAACATTTGAAAAAATTCAGGCAGGTCTGGGTCATGTGAGATTACATTTCCCTAGAAATCTGTTTTTTCTTCAGATGTTAAAGAAGAATCTAATGATTGATGCTGTGTTCAGAGAACAAACAAGAGGAAACATTACTATTTTAAACCACAAAATAAGAATAGAGGCAAGAAGAATACTATTTACAGCAGAAGCACTTTTTTTTTTCTTTTTTAATTCTTGCCATTATTATTTTCCTGCTGAGGAAAGAAGCAGGGAAATTTCAATCAATAAAAGCTGCTAGTCTGTTGTGTGGTGTGGTTTTTTTTTTTTTTCTTTTTCTCTCCAAAATCTCACTTTATTCTTAAGATCTTGAGGAGCACACACAGGTACCAGAGTTCCCTGGGTAGGTGGAAATTCCCAATCATGTAAGAGCTGGAAAGTATGGTTGATATCCTGAACTACGTGGGAAGAGAGACTAGAGAGTTTAAAGTACATACAAAGTAAAAACCCTCCAGCAAGTGCACCTAATTTTAGGAACTCTAGATGGTATGAAAGTTGTCGTGGGAAGTCCAAGACTGGTTTGGTGTTTGCTAACTTTGAATTATTATTTGCTATAATTTTTGTATATAAAGCTATAAATGCCAGCAATATAACCAAATCTCATCAGTTATTAATTGGTTTGTATTTTGCTGGTAAGTTCAAACTTACCTAGGAATTAGTTGGTAATTTAAATGTTTTGTGAATAGCACTCTCACAAGGTATTTGGCCATTATCTCTGGATCTGACTCAACAGTTTATTTCTGAAGTGGCTCAGTAATTGCAAGAGAGATTGAACTTTTTACTGTCTTTTTCAATTAACAGGAAGGGTGGACAGTTGGTGTAGTATCCATTTACATCTGTATCCTGTTAGGATGTGTTGCAGTTTAATTTGATGGGATGTTTCATAGCTGTGGCGTTTCTCTTGCATTCTTGCAAATCTTACTGTGGGAATATCAAGATGCAGTGTTAGCAGGAGTAATTTGGCAGAATAAGCAATTTTGGCTGCTGCTTTACCTGGGGCTGTCCTCCTAGGAAAGAGGAAAAAAAAATGCATCTCTGAAATGAGTAGCAGCAGCAGAGGACTGAAGAGGCTTTTTACTGTTGTTCATAATCAAATGGCTACAATTGCTAGGAGCTGTAGTTTCCAAATGAGTTAACCACCTGAATTTGGGATGTATAATGAGTGTCTAAAATGTATGTCAGGCTCTTGCTGTGTCCTTGTCAGCACAGAATATTATCTTACAGAAAGCTGGAGGTACATTTCCTCTGATAATTTGTTTGTTTAACCCTGAGCCTTTCCATTGTCTTTTGGACACAGGCATGGCCTAAGTAATTTTTACATTATTGTGTTCTACATGCCCCTGTTGTACTCTATGAAATAAAGCACTGTTGGGTTTTCCATTTTGTTTATTCCATAATCTGCCATAAAAGATGTTTGGCAGAAGTTGAATGTTGCTGGTCCACTTCATTTTTTTTTTTTTTTTCATTTCATCATATCATAAAACACTTTTATGACAGGCAGTGGCCAAAGATTAAGCAGTATAGACAGAAACAGATTTGTATAATGAGTCTACAGATTTGTGTAGAGAATCAGGAATTTTCATTTTCTAGAGTAAAAGTTAATTGTTGTCTGTAGCAGGCTAAGAATGGGGTGGGGAATGTGCATTAGTTCACACTTGTTTCACTCATCCTCAGCTGAGCAGCCTAAACCAATATTTTTAAGAGTTGTAATTGCAATGAAAACTCCTATTCACAAGTGTGCTCTAAAAACTGTTAGTGATGACTGCAGAATTGCCTTTAGCTAGGTCTGTTTATGAATCTTGCCTGGGTCCAAAACCAACCCTACCAGGAGATAAAAAGGACAAGAACAACAACAGAATATCAGCTTGTCTGCTCCTACCTGCCTCTTCTCTTATCCTGCATTGTCTTTTTCTGTCTTTACTGTTTTCTTGATAAACTTTTAGTTTCAGACAAATACCTCTTGGAAGCTGTTTGATGGCACAGTGACCTCACATAGTCTGCCTGTGACACATCCCACAAGAATGTTATTTTGGCATTCTGGATCTCAATAAGTGTTATGTGACACAATCTCAGAAAGTATTGGGACTAAATGAGCACAGTCAAATTTTTGAAACAGAGAATTTTTTGTATTCAAGCTTTTGAGTAAAATGTAGGCATCTCTTTTGAGTGGAATGGTTTGATTTATTTCCATGCTTGCATCTTAAATTTGCCAAGCTTGTTTTGGCTTGAAGTTTTGAGTGTAGATTTCTTTCACATATCTATTAACAGCTGGAGGAAAGAGTAGGTAGTTGACAGTATGCAGAAGGCCAAATTCATCCCTTTTGCAGTTCCACTTCACTGGAGCTAAACTGTGCTTAATCTACTCCATAGATGCACAGGCAGATTTTGCCACTGGTGAATACAACAGCTTGTGCGTGCTGGGCTGTGTACTGAGACCAAGAGGTGAAGAGCTCATCTGTTACATGCACTGGTATGTTGAACTCTCATCACTTCTTAGTCTCCTCATGCTGTTCTCCCTGCTGTATCTTCTTCTAGTACAACTAGTACATTTTACAAATGCTCTGTTTGTTAATTTTCTGTTTATAAGACACTTTCTTCACATGTGTGGTGCAATCGAAGAAGTGAGATTCCTTCAGATAGGTTTCTAGTGATCCCAGGTGAAGTATTAAATAGTTTAATGATTGTAAACAAAGGTTTTAGACTTACTTGATGGTGATCTCCCACCAAGATGAGGAACAGCCAGGTCCATGTGAGAGATCTTTTCTCCTCGGTGGCTGGCTCTTAAATGAGCCCAGGGTAGCCCCACCCTGCGTCCTCCCCCTTCCAGTCACCTGGAGGGGAGCACAGGTGCTCCCTAGGCCAGCCACCGCCCTTTACCAGGTGCTCAATCACTTATTCAGGCTGTGACCTAATGTTTCCCTTACACTCCACCCCTTCACGGCATAAACTGTGATTGAACACTGTCAGAAGTGAGTCAGTATATTCCAATTTTGACAATTACAATATATACAATTAACAATTCTGGCAACCAATATGCAAAAGTCCATAAACCCATCCAGTTATATAGGCAGGGATCGTAGTTGTTGCAGGATCTGTCCAATTGCACACAACAGTTCCAAGGCTGTTGTAGAGTCTGCTCAATAGACTGTCGAAACATCCAGTTTTTCTTAGAGAAAGACCACCACCAGTTGCCATCCAAGGACAGGATGTTACAATGTCTCTCCAATGATAGTGGAGCATAACAGAGTGCAGAGTTGTTGCTCCAACTGGTGGGCTCATGGGCCGTGGATGTCAGGGAGAACAAAACAGTTGTTTGATCGGCACCAAAATAGGTAAATCCTCCCTCCATGGTAGGATACAGGCCACGTTGTGATCCTGAGTTAAGATCTCTGCTTTGATAGGGGCATGTCCATGTCATTTATACCACACCCTTTGGCCTGATACTGAAGGTTGTACTACTATATCAGGTACCAAAGGGGGAACTCTATTTTGCCACATTGATATTATTAATGTTCCTTTTGCAATGAAAATTGGAGTCTGTACTATAATTTCCATGGGCCATGTACCAACTGCCTGGGGGGGGGTAACTGATCCTCCTAACAATCTCCCCCAAGGTGCAAGTAGGCCACATCATTTTGGGCCTACCTGCACCTCCCAAGGCCACTTTATCTTGTGGATGCCAGGCTTGAGGTCCACAGGGGCAGGGAGCAGTAGGTTATTCAATGTCCCAACGTGGGATTTTAAGTTCTGTAACCAATATTGTAAAGAACAATGGTAAAATGTTAACATGCTCAATTGTCTGTTTGTGCTGTGAAGGGGTGGAGTATAGGGAAACTGTTGATCACATGGTGAACTGATGATTGAGCACATACTGGAGGGGTGCGGCTGGCCTGGGGACTACTGGTAGATCACTTGCAGATGTGACTGGAAGGGGTGGACCTGGAGCGGGGTTGCCCCAGGGTTAGATAAGGGCCAGCCAGGCAAAGCAGCAAACAATTTGGGAGAGAGAAGATTGAAAGGGCAGTTGGAGCAGCAGCAGCAGCACATGGATGGAACAGCGATCCTAGCTCCAGGTGAAATAAATGGTGTAGCTGAAAGAGTTTTGGGACTTCTTCTGTTACAGCATGCCATCTGAAGAAGGCTCAAGAGCACAGTAAATGCACAAGAAGTAACTCGTCTGTTTAGCCAAGAGCAGTAATCTTAGTTTCTGTGAAGAAGGATGTGTTAGAAGGCATCAACATTTATTCAGCTAAGTAGCTGAAATTCCAATTTTTATCATTTATTATAAAGATTGCTATAATTAGCATGAGAAAATAAGCTATTGCTGAGTAGTAAAGATTGTGTTTAACAAATCAATATGAAGAAAAAAATCAAAAATAGTACATGAAAATAACCAAGTCTATTATCTGACATTACCGTGCATCTTCATAGATAAGTGCTGACAAGCATAGAAACACCTGTGATACCTTATTTAGTTTAATGAGGTATCTTAATGAGATCTTCAGAACTGATAATAAATCTGTCAGAAGAGTATGCAGAGCCTGTCATTAAAACCAGCACTGAGGGACTCCCAGATGCATTGTTTAGTCTCCTTGTGTGTCCCATGTGCCCACATTTGCATGATCTGATCAGACAAGAGCTGGTAAATCCTCAATGTTACACCAGCAGTTTCACAGAGACCAGGGTAGTGGTAGCAGCCCACTAAGTCTTGTTTTGGAGAAAGGAACTGCAAAAAAAGTGTTTGATCTTATACCAAAGCAGCTGCAAGTAGCCAGGAATTTAGACGTTCCAGTTATATGCAGGCATGTGTGCCACAATCTTGGAATGCTGCTCGTCTCCTCTGTGCTTACTATATATTGTTGCAGCACCTACAAAAAAGCATTAAGGTTCTCTTTTGGGTTTCTTTTCAGGAATTATGAGCAAAATGTAAAGAAGTTAGAAAAAAGAAGATAGAAAGCCAAAACCCATTTTACCTGCAAAGTGAACCTTTGGGGTCCATCGGTCCATCCTGCTTTCAGATCCTGGGGACAAGGAGGGAACGTGGCTCCTCCAGAGCTCCTTCCTGCAGTGGAAGAGCCCCTGCATATTTTGTGGGGCTGAGAAGTGATCCCCCTTCCTTTTTCAGTGGGAAGCTCACTCTCCCCCTATCTTTCTTCCTACTTTTAACACTGCCACTTCTCCTCAACCCGTTATTTTAGGGAAGCTGCAGTCTTTCCTCTGGGCATATCACAACAAGAGGCACAAGAGAGAAGTTGTGTTAAGCTGCACTCTGGCACACCTATGCATAGATAATTGTGTGTGTTCATGCGTGGGGTCACACCTGCCTGCCCAGGAGTCTGGGAAAAAAGCTCTGCTCTCTGTATTTATGGCCAGACTCTTCCTTGTACTGTGCACAGCTCCAAAGGGTGTCCTAAAATTAAAATGCCATGATGTGTGGTGATGAGAGGCGGTGAGAGTCTCTTTGAACTACAGTAGTTTTGGCTTATATAGGAGTGCAGAAACACTGGCTGGAGAAGGCTGAAGGAAGAAGGAGTACCAAGGAGAGAGGATAACCAGAAAGAGTGTGAGGAGAAACTTATATGAAAAGGTATGTTGTGTCACCTTTCCACGTGGTGCTGAAGATCCCCAGCTTACAACCTAGTCTCGTGTTGGTTACAAACGTTTCTGTGACAATGGGACAGCTCTGCTGCCCAGGGGCTGCTGCTCTGGATCCTATCCCAGCAGCTCTCCTCCCAGGGGAGAACCACGGGAGGGCCACAGGGCAAGGGGGGCATCAGCTGTGGTGCTGAGGCAGTACTTGCACTTTGGGTTTTTTCACTGGGATGGGTGCGCTGAGGCATTACACGCCCGTCTTTTCAGCTTGTTTTCTTGGAGAGCATTTTGATATGTTTGGAGCCTTAGCAATGTCCTGACTTCAGGCCAGCATGAATTTCAAGCTAGCTTGTGAGCTGTATGCTGCTGTCACCCCTATCCCACACACAGAGGCAGGCTGTTTGGCTGCTGCGTTGTTTCCCCTTGCTTCATTTGTGACAACAGGGGCTGAAAATACCTTCCATAATTTCGGTTTGGTGCTGTCCGCAGAGCAGGCACAGTTTATTTTTGCAGCAATTTGCCATTCTGGAAAGCCTCTTCCTGTTTGTGCAGTGTCCCTCTGGGCACTGGAGAATGTGTGCCCTGTGAGCTCCACAGGAGAGGCAAGATGTGGCCATGCTCTGTGGGCCACTGCATAATGCATGGGGACATGCTTTCTGCTGACTCTTTAGCTCATGCCTCAGGGAGAAAAGCCCTTTCTGTGTGGATGATGAATATCAGCCAATGCATCATAAAGCAAAAATCTTTCCTTTTTTTTTTTTTTTTTTTAAATCTTTTTTTAAACTAGACTTTCCACACTGTCCAAGCTGCCTTACTGAGTCATTCCTCTGACAATGTTTTAAAACTTTGTCTACCCAAAGAGAGGAAATTGAGAGAGAATCTCTATCTCTCTGCTCCATTAGGGAAGAGGCTTGCCCTTTGCTCCCATGAGTGAGATACTGCACAGAGGACAGGCAAGTGATGCCTGGGAGGTAAGCATCTCTCCCATGGAAAATAAGCAGTCTCGGAGAAATAGAGACAATGGCTCCAGTCCCTGCACAGGTGCTGGAAGAGGTGACAGCTGACAGTAGTAGAGGCAAATGTCCCCTTAAGTTGAGCCTTTGCTCCAAAAAGGGGGCTTTGGGAACTCTGGGGCTGTTCAACATCAGGCTGCCAGCACCAGCTGTGTCCAGTCCTATCAAGAGACTTGCCTGGTAACAGTGGGTGGGGGCTATGGGTGCTGTGTAGACTTGCATCTCTCCCAGCCTCCTGGGATATTCTATTAGTCATGGGATGAGAGGCAGGAACAGCAGAGAGGCAGATGGGATGAGCATGGGTAAGTACCCAAACTCACTCAGTGCTCAGGTTTATGCTCCATCTGATTTCTGTGTTCTCACTTTCTTAATTCCCTAGAAAAAGAAGCCATTTCTGCCCCAAGGATGAACTGGTCTGGTTTGGGGTACAGGGCATACTACCTACACCATTCTATGACTCTATATTAATCAGATAAATTAGGTTCTTGTTTCAGGAGCACTTTTTGCCCTTAAAGGTATTTGCACAAAAGCAGCCACAAGAAGATTTCACTAGCATAAAGCAGGAAGTTATCTGACGAGGGTAAAGAGGTACATGAGGAATTCTGTAGGGTGTTTTTACTGACAGTTGCAGATCAAATGGGAAGTATTCTGCTTGCAGCAGAGCTTATAGGCAGAAAACCAGCACTCACCTTAGCAACCGTACACAGAACATATCTGGTGTGCAGCCACTGAAAACCCCAGTAAAGGGGACACTTCTGAGAGGGTAGAACAGTGGTTTGAAGAGCATGAATGTTGCTTATCAAAAGACAGAGGAAAATTGTTTAAGATAACAGAGCTGAGCAATCAAAAATTAGGAGACACTGCTATGAAGGAGAAGTCTCTTTTGTGCCTATGCATTATAATAGTAGGTCGTCTTGTAATTAAAGAGTATTTTGGCTTAGAACCTGTCTCAACCGATGGGTAGGTAGGTAGTAATTTGAAATTTTGGGAGCTTTTCAACCAGTGTGTGAATGAAACCATACATTGTTAGTGAATGTTCCACAGACATGAACCCTGCAAGAATAGGAGCCATTACTACAATTCTCTTCTGCACCTTTCCTTTGCAGTTTGGGAACTCAGGCACAAAAACGGTTAAGTTCAGAAATAGGTGCTGGCATTGAACTAAGACAATAAAGCCATAATTCTCCGAGATGCAATGTTTTGTTGTGCATGACTCTTAGAAACTTCAGTTACTGTCATTTGTGTCCAGCACAGCAGCAAAGCCAAAGGTACTTTTCCTCATGTATATAGAGAATGAGGAATACAGCAAGGGACCAGCTGTGTGACTTGTCCTGCATCACTCCGGGCCTGAAGCAGGAGCTCTGTCTACTTCTGAGGACGTTTTTCTTCATCACAAGGCCATTCTTTCTCTCCTTTTTTCCTTTATATTAGTACTTCCAATCTGCTGCCAAAGGGAAGAGGAGGTCTTGAAGATCTGTATCACAATGCATGTGTACATGAATAAGTTTTCTTTCATGCTTTTCATGGTAACATCACTTGAGATTACAATCTTAATGTAACGTATTTTCTGTTCTTGAGTGTTGATTTTTGTTATTTGTTAAATAAACTGCAAAAAAGGCTTTTGACACTGTCTCCCACAACATCCTGATAACAAAGCTGAGAAAATGTGGGATAGATGAGTGGACAGTGAGGTGGGTTGAGAACTGGCTGACTGGCCGAGCTCAGAG
>WBMW01001385.1:38844-71460 GCA_013396635.1 Penelope pileata
TACTGTATCCAGTTCTGGGCTCCCCTGTATAAGAAAGACAGGGACCTCCTGGAAAGAGTCCAGCGGAGGGCCACAAAGATGAGAAAGGGTGTGGAGCATCTCCCTTATGAGGAGAGGCTCAGTAATCTGGGTCTGTTCAGCCTTGAGAAAAGAAGGCAGAGAGGGGACCTTATCAATGTTTATAAATACCTAAGGTGCAGGAGGCAAATGGACATGGGCAATCTCTTTTCAGTGGTTTGTGGGGACAGGACAAGGGGCAATGGCCTTAAACTGGAGCACAGGAAGTTCCACACCAACATGCGGATGAACTTCTTCATGGTGCGGGTGACGGAGCACTGGAACAGGCTGCCCAGGGAGGTTGTGGAGTCTCCTTCCCTGGAGATATTCAAGACCCGCCTGGACGCCTACCTGTGCAACCTGCTGTAGGGAACCTGCTCTGGCAGGGGGGGTTGGACTCGATGATCTCTTGAGGTCCCTTCCAACCCCTACAATTCTGTGATTCTGTGAAAATCTACATTTTGTGATGCAGGGTCACTAGTACACATAATGATTATCAGAACGTTGGATTCTTTGATTTCATCATTTGAGCCAATGAGCTTGTTGATAGACCTTTTCATAGTGCCAACATTTCAAAGTGGAAGCAGCCTTTGTATCTTTTATGCTGATCTTCTGCATACCCATTTTCTCCCAGGTATTAAATGTTCCTGTCATTTCCCACACCTCTCACTGCCTTGCCATCTTACTGATCTGTCTGGGCTTTATCCCATACTTGTGCTCTGCATTTGTGCTCCTCATTCTGTTTCTAGCTCTGATCCTTTCTTCTATCCCCATTTTTTCTCCCTTCCCTTTAATGCCAGAAAGGCTGTGGGGTGTAAGAACTATATGGTGCTATCAGGCTCTATGTGTCCACTGAGGGTTATGGCATTTGCCCAAGGTTTCGGAGAAATGCCTCCACCTCCTTCAGCACATGGTAGCTTTGAGGACTGGTACAAGGAAAGTTCAGTGGCTACTCTGGGGTTCTTCAGAACTGTCCCAAAGTGAGAATCATAACCCTTGTGCTCACTGTACAATCCTGGCGATGCAGAGACCTGGCCGTTTCTAAACATTTCCTTTTAAAAGAGGTCATTGTATGAAATGCATAAGTGTTGGATTGGAATCTCCCTTCTCCCAGCTCCAGGAAGCACTGTAACCACTGAACTGCAAAGTCATGCATCTCTGAATGTCAAATTGTTCTGCAGATTGCAACACAGGACCAGCAATGAAGTCACGGGCATGAGAAGACCTGCTTTCAGTGTTGTAGCCTAGCATGTCATTCCCGCAACTGTTGTGCAGTTTCTATAGGAACTTGGTAACACAAACCACAGCACACATTAGTTAAATGGTTGCTAGACTTTTTTTCACTATTATTAGTTTATTTTTCTAAGCACAGGCAAAACAACAAGTTGTGTTCCTCTAAGTTCATTGTTGAAAATATCTGAATTCTATTTGCTGAAACTTTGGTTCATACCAAAAAAATGCAACTTGAGGCAAGGCAGAAAGTTCCAGCATAGACACTTGAACTCTGACAGTGATAAGGAGATGATAACAGGGTCTGTTTACAAAAAGTGTCAAGGAATCACATGAAAAGGTAGTACTTGCTACAGGACTATGTTTACAGATAAATGTGACATGCCTTGTAAACCAGAATATTTATAGAAGGAAAATTTTCCAAATATGTAACAGAATTTTTCTTCAGAAGTATGTGAGCTCTTTGCAGAAGCCCATACAGAGGGCAGGTTTGCTCACAGCCTAACAAAATGCTGGAATTTCCCAGAACAGCAGTCAAGTATTTTCGCTATTTGCTTCTGTTGGAAATGGATCCTCAGGTGGCCCACAAGTGATAGAAGTTTCCATAAAAAGAGAAATTCATTTTCAAGGAGGTCAGTAACCAGTGTGGTGCTGCATTTAAAAAACAGCATCCAGTTTTCGGCCTGGAGTCACTGACAAACTGGAGTGAGCTCAGTGGAGGGCAACAAAAATGATCAGCTTGCTGGAGCATGTGCACTGTGAGAAGGTGCTGAAGTCATGAGGCTTGTCCAACCTGGAGAAGACTTTGGTAGGGGCTAACGGCAACCTCCCAACACTTGTGAGGAGGTTATCTGAAAGACAGAGCCAGTGGTACATAGTGACAGGATGAGGGACAGCTGGCATAAGTTGAACCAAGAGAAGTTCAAACTCATGTACAGAAGAACTTTCCCATGAGGAAGCCAGCCAAGCAGTGGACTGAGTTTCCCTAAGAGGCTGTGCAGTTCCTATCCTTGGAAGTTTTCAGGATTTGATTAGGTAAAGCCTTGAGTAATCTGACCTAACTTCATGGATGATCTTGCTTTGAATAGAAATTTAGACCTCCTGTGGTCAACACCAAATTGGCCTGTTCTATGATCCTATTTCTCTTCAAGATTTACAGTCCTCATATCCCGGAGAAAGTAGGGCTCTGCTCAGCCCCTGCAGTAAAAGTGAAGTAACTTCACACTGTTTAATTATGATTTGCTTCCTTTGACTACACAACAGCTGTGTTGCATCTCCTGTGGTGCACATTCAGAGGTAGTAGCAGGGCCAGCCAGAAATGTCCTAATGCAGGACTGGTGGAGGAAAATCATGCCAGGGAAAGGAAACTGCATGATATGGGCTGGCAGCTGACAGATTGAATGGCTTTGTGGATAGAGACAAAACCCAGATGTTCTCCCCTCTTCATATTTAGAAAAAAAAAAAAAAGAAAAGAAAAAAAGCAACTCCCTGGCCAGATGCTAGCATGCACACAGTATGTCACCATTTCTGCTTCTGGAGGGAAATGCTTCACTCATTCACCTTACCTACTACCCATTAAAGCATGATTTTACACTACTGGAGAATGAGTTGGATTTGACTCAGTCCTCTTTCTTCCATCCATTTACACCATATTTGCCACCTTGCTTTCTTTTCAAGAGCATTTTTGATGTGCACACCATGCAAAAAGTCTTCATCTGGGAGAAAACAGAGTTAGAAGGCTAGAGACACAGACTGTGCAAGAGAGATGGAAGAGGGACAAAAATTCCCCTTCTGTCCCACAAGTAGAATCTGAATGGTTACATAGCCCCTAAGAAAAATTTGAAATGAAAACAGAAAGAAATAAAGGTACAATTAGAATCATTTTCTTCAGAGGTGACTGAGGGGAGTCCTCATTGCAGTCTACAGCTTCCTCATGAGGGGAATGAAGGGGGAGACGTTGATCTATTCTCTCTGTTGGTAGTGACAGGACATGAGGGAATGGCATGGAGCTGTGTTGGAGAGGTTCAGGTTGGAGATTAGGAGAAGGCTCTTCACCAGAGAGTGACTGGGCAGGCTCCCCATGATCATGGCACCAAGCCTCTGCAGTTCAAGAACCATTTGAACAATGCTCTCAGACATAGGGTTTGAATTTTGAATGGTCTTGTGCGGAGCCAGGAGTTGGACTTGACGGTCCTTGTAAGTCCTTTCCAATTTGGGATATTCTATGATTGATGTTGATGTCTGAGGGTCTACAAATCACAATGGTCTCATATAGCACAAAGCAACTGCCCTGTAAAACAAAGGCTCCTGGGGGCTGTAGCTTTCTGGCACTAGTGACAGAGCAGCTGCCTCTAGGAGAGACACTGCTTAAAAAGTGGTTTCCTATTTAAAGCTGATGCAATGATATCTGAAGCAGGAGTTTGACTGGATACAGAGGGCAGCTGGCTTTTTCATCTTACATGGTGAGACACAATGTGGGTCCACCCTGCTGATGGGAGAATTTTTGCAGAGTCAGTATACCAATGAAACCAGCCCTAAGGAAAGGCACACAGCAGTGGCTAATGTGGGCTTTGCTCCCCTCTCTCCTCTCCATGCCATACACCCAAACGCAGCCTTGGTGCAGTGGAACACAAGGAGCAACCAAACTGTTGAGCAACACAGCTGTGCAGGGTCATGGGACCAGCATCTGTCTGAAAGCAGAGCTAGACTTCATTGGCATGCGCAAGCAATAATGATGTTTCTGTCTCAGTTTCATTCAGAATAAAGTCACAGAGAACTGTAAAGATTAATGAGTACCATACAAGAAAGAGCAAACAGTAACTTCTATTGAGCATCCACTGCCACTTTTAACATGCCTGTCTGTACATTGTGCCCTGAACAGCCTCCAAGGAGCATGAATTAAGACTTGATGACAACTGGTCCTGTCTCTCCCCTTTAACCCTTTTGTGTGTCCAAGGGTGGGATGTAACCTGAAATTTGAAGATGTCAACCTCCCTGCTCAGCATCTCTGCTGTGAGGGGAGCCATGCAAGAGCACATAGCAAGGAACTTAACTATAGATGTAGAGGAGTGTCAAGGACAGCAATTAGAATGATTCTTTTAATTACTGCCCTCAAACACTTGCAGTACTGAGGTGAGACTGTGGCTTTGGAAAAGGCTGCTGTGTACTGCTCCAGCTCTCCAGGAGCAGAGGCAGTGTGTGCACAAGCTGAGGATGCAGTTTGCAACAGGTTTCACCACTGCAAAGTGGGAAAACCTGCCTTTCCTCCACCCATATTTCTTCCTTATAACAAGCTCTGAAGCAACATCTCAAGCCACAAATTCCTTGTCATCAGCAGGGCCTGCTGCACTAATGTTAATGCTTCATGTTGACAGCAGGAGCCATTTCTTTGGTGGGACAAAGTAGCAGAACTGCAGGCACTCAGTGTGAGGCAAGTTAGCGATTAAATCGCAATGTTGAGAACAAGGCATAATAAGTTACTTCTCAGCTTGAATATCTATTGAATGTCAAATAGGCAGCTGGAGAAGAGAAGCATTCAAAAATCATGAAAGGCAGCCTTGTGAATTCATTTTGTAGGAGCCACACATGTGGAAGCCTCTATCCAGCAGTGGAAAGTCTCAGTAATCTATTTTGATCATTGCCACTAAAGTCTGGCAGCTCCCTAGATGTTCTAAGTTCATTTAAAAGTGACTTTTAGTAAGGTTCAAGGTCCTTGCTGCTGACAGTTTAAATTAGGTCATTTCCTCAGAGCTGCTAACAGGCAGAAACTGAAAAGGTGGCTATTTTATAATCATTCTAATTATATAGTGGCTGTAGGCAGAAGCCTATACAGAAACACAGCACAGTCCAGACTGGGTTTACTAAGTTAGTGCTTATGCATGTTCTGCTCTGTTGGACCAGCAGTTTTCCCCTGTGGAATAGTGGGATTGCAACCCCTCACCAAGCTTTCCTGGGGTCCCATGAGACATTCCCCACAAACAGAGATCTGACTCCCTTTTAGCACTAGGATTTCAGTCCACATCACTTTGTCTTCTTTTCCACCTCTCTCCCCTTCCCCCCAACCCAGTTGCTCCTAGCCCAGCTCCTGTGACATTTACTTGAACCGCAGATCCAGCTGGAAAACTGAATAGTGCAAATTTATGAGCAGTTCATAAAAACTGTCTGCAAATGCTCCACAGTATTGCGGCCGATAGGTGGAAGGGATGCAGGATAGCCCTGATCCAGAGAACCTGTCAAAGCAAGCTCATAGTTTTGCTGCTAAAGCATTTCCTTTTCCAGGTCACTCTGTAGATAACTACAGTATCTCCAGTTGCACATACTCTCTACTCTTTAGAAATAAGCCTATTAATTGCTAAAACATAGTCAGAATATGAGCTGACAGTTTAAATTTAAGATGGCTGACATTATTCTTTTTGCCCTGAACCTGTTAGGCTTGCATCTTTCTTTCCACTACTGTCAGCTTCTTCCCACATCCCCTACTGTTTCTGCATTTCAGGGACTTGGTGTCATTTTTTCTTGTACTTGATTAAATTGCTAATGTGCTAGGACTCCCTTAAAATGACAACATGCTGTACCACAGATGTCTTTTCAGTTTCACTGTACACAAGGAAGCTCTGCTGCAGTGACAGGTGCTGCTCCCATGGAAAACCCAGGTTCTCCCCACCTTGGTGAATCTTCTTCCAACACTGCCAACCATGCAGCTAGCTTGACAGTCTTCATTCCCGAGGCAGGTTGATTTTAAGAAGTAGTCTGAAAATATTTTTCTTCTAGCATAAATACTTCAGGAGACCCTAGATCTCAACTAAGAACTTCGTAAAATTCTTGCTCCTTGGCCAAACAATTTCTTGAGCTCACAGCAGCAGATATGTTGGTTGTTTCCTGGTGCAAGTTTCCATATTTTGTATACTCTATTTTTCCCAACTGTCCTTGGCTAGCTTACGATAAATAAATAGCTGTATCCTTTAGTGGCTTGGCTTCATCTTCCCTTTTTTTCCCCATCATAGCAGTAGACAGCAGGCACAGCTGGCAGCAGCCTCAGAGCAATGCAGTGCAAAGCACACCAGTGTTTCCCAATGTACACAGAGCAAAAGCCAGCAGCAAGCTGTGCTCTGCCACATGCATTTCAACATCTTGTGCAATCTTTTCATTTGGGAGCACAACAAGCAATGTTATGTTAGTGCCTTACACAGGACTTATTCCCATGATCATTACCACCTCTTCCGGTACCCCATTCCAAGCAAATATCTCAATCGGGGCTACTCAGATCACACAGCTCTTTGTTATCCACAAGCACATCCCCTCCATAGAAGTACAACATCTAGTGTCATGCTTCACCACAACAGAAGTCCACATCAAGCAAATTCAGTACAAAGGCTTAATACCACATGCGCTTAATGAAGAAATCTGTTTACTTCTGGAAATAAAGCTACTTATGCCCTTTTCCTTTTCTTCTAATTACTGATGGAGAAGCTTGGGATAGTGAAAAGAAGAAAGTAGTATTTTACTCTTGCATATTTTCCCTTTATGCTATCTATTCCTCCCAACAGCCATCATATTCCACCTTCAGCATCACTTTTTCCTACAGGCCTTACGAATCAGTACTTGCTTCTTTTTTTGAGCCACACACCCATACATAGGAGACCTTTTTCTAACATGAAGCTTTGCAGTGTACTAACTCACTTTGCTACCAACCCCTTACCCATTCCCAAGCATTGCACCGTTAGTCACTTCTGACATGGCACTTATAGCGGAAAAAATCTCACAGGCATTGTCTCAAATGCAGTGCTTTCCCCTTGGTAGAAAACCTATTATTGCTTTTGTATACCTCAGTCTTTGCATATTAGTTCAAGTTGTATTCTGCTCAAGGTTCTTAAAGATACTCCTTATCTGAAGACAGAAACTCTCCCTCTGCTCACAGGCAGTGCCACAACACCTTTTTTTTTTTTTTNGGATTGCCAATGCTTAGAGCTGAATTCTTCAGGAAATCTGTGCCAGCTGCTACCTAAAAAGTCAGCTGCCTCAGAAGCATTTGTTTGAGAAGTATTGACTTAATATCAGCTTTAACATCTTAGGAGGACTGCAACCAGATTTTACATCTGTATTTCATGTTCTCACTAAAAAGAAAGTAATATTCAAGTAATCATCAGCAGCTACACCTTCTTTCTTCAGAGAAGAAAGCTAGCTGTTGATTACTCAAGTAACAACAACCATCACGTAGGATGTTCAAGAAGGACTGAAGGTTTGGTTGTACTACTTGCAAAGAAAATTTGAGGGCAGATAGAAGCTTAAGATATTACCATAAACACTGTGGTTAAGAAGGCAGTGTTGTGAGGTAAAGACTTATGTGCACAAAAAAACCCAATTCAGCTTCTTTAGAAAAATGAAAGTGTAAACTTAGCCCTCCAGCTATTCAGTTGGCTTCTATATCAGTTTCAAAGCTACTACCACAGCTGATGCCATTCAGCTGCACTCCTACTGGCACCCAATCCCATCTCATGAACCTACAACTGAGTTCAATCAAATCTAAAATAAACAAAAGCATGCTCCCCCCCCCCCCTTTTTTTTTTTAAAAAAAAAAAGCTCCATTAAATAGAATAGTGCAATATATAACAGAAAAAAGCAGTATGATTTGTATAGTCTCTTAAATAAATTTAACTTAAAGGCAAGACATCCAGGCATTAAACTATTGCTACAGCTAAAGCCCAACCCTCCACAGTTCTGGCATTTTTCATGGTAAATGTCAACTTCCTTACAAGAGAAAGGTGGGAACTGTTGAAAATTTTCAAGAACATAGACAACAAAGATCAGAAACTCGTAGGAACATACCTGAGGTACTACAGCAGAGGAACACAGGATGCAGATACAGCACAGCAACTTGCTGCCTGAGGTTTGTCTCCCACCAGGAGATACTTTAGATAAAACACTTAAGGACATTTAGAGTGGAAGAACAGGAAAAACTGGCAATTATTAGCTAGGGTTTCCACAATAATATTTCCTTCCATATCTACACGATGGCCACAGTTCGAGTTGCTGCTGTGAGCAGTGACTGCAGAACAGTATATTAACTTCTATTAGAACTGCCCCCCCCATCTTACCCCCAACTTGAAAATCATTCCTTAAGTCCTTGGGACTGGGTACTTTGCTGGCTTTGGACAGACAAAGCACAAAAACAGCCACTGAGAAAAATCTTACGAGTATACACTATGAGAATCTGCCTTGTCAAGACACTGAGGCCATGTCAGATGCCAAGCAACAGTCATGTCAGCACACAGGCTGATATAAGAAAGCCCACCTGGCTCTACAGTAGAATGGTCGTTCTTTTGCATTCTGCATGGAAGATGACAGTAAAAAGAAGGTAAAAGCAGTAACATTAGAAATATAACTAATAATTGCTTTTGCTCATACAGTGAGGTGAGGAGGAATGATAAGACCATCTCCAATATACACCAATAAAGCAGACCATGAAGAATCTTTGCATTCTTTGGAATCCTCTTCTAAAACGGCATTGACATGGGAGTTATTTCCTGCTTTATACTAAAGCCCTTATGATTGAGCACATACACATCATGCAAGCTCAAATCCATGCTACATAAACAGTATGATTAATACACTTAATCACAGAATGATCCCGGTTGGAAGGGACCTTTAACAAACGTCTAGTTCTAACACCCTGCCATGGGCAGGGGCACCTCCCACTAGAACAGGTTGCTCACAGCCCCATTCAACCTAGCCTTGAACATTTCCAGGGGCATCAATGTCTCTCCCCCACAAACATACAATACATCTTGCTCTTTATTAAGTATCAAATGGTCTTCAACATAATTTATGTCCAAATTACATAAGTTTCAAGAAAATCATATACTTTATGTACAATATTTGTCTTGAGTCAGATATATATAATTTTAAACTTACAGCATAGAAAGCAAACCTATATCAGTACTAAATAAAGCATTAAAAAGGTAACAAATATATGACTTCTTAGAAATGCTTTGAGAACACTAGAGTTAATGACAAATTTTATAGTGCAGAGGCCTTGGATTTATAGCTTAGACCATTTCTCTGTTTCTGCGGATAGCACAGCAAAGAACCATACTGAATATCATGCCAAAAATCTGTAAAGAAAACAAACTCATTAGAAGTCAGAGGAAAACATTCTTATCAAGATGTAGACAACCATAGATACTTTCTGGATCAAAATGCATGCTAACGCTTTATTCTGCACTTCATGTCCCCAACCCTCTTTTCCCTCTGACCACCAAGTTTCAGTTCATTCTCACCAACCCCCTTCAACTCCAGCACTTCAAAATAGATCAACTACAAATCACTGCCTTAATTCCTTAAGAAATATTTGGTCTTCCCAACATACTTTCTTGCATCTATATCACACTTTCCTCCCAAGAAGTCAAACAAGCCCAAGTTTTCTTACTAGCACTGTTATTTCAGACTTCTAGCCAATAAGAAAGGAAACAAAAGCAGGACGTGGGCTGGTAACACGACCTGCATGCTCTGCACTCACTCAATACAACTCTGCCTTCACTAAATCTAAAGTAGAAGCAGTGAGACCCCAGGCACCCCACCGAGTTGCATCAAGACCACACAGCACACACCCTCATCTTGCAAGTACTCATCATTAGTGGAGCAGGCTCAAAGACTGTAGTTTCAGGCATTGTTCAATAGACTTGTGCTATCAGTACCCTTGGCTAGGCAGTGACCCTCTAATCTGGAAACTCACCATTATTACAGCAATACCAAGGCCAACTGCTCCAATCACATTCAGTTTTGAATTAAAGACATCATTAATGGCTTCAGGACATGGCTGAAAATAAACAATATTCCTTAGTGTTTCATGCATATTGAAAGATCCATTTGTTTGCTTGTTTTTAAACACTTTTTTGAGTATCTAACCCTCTTAAATGCACCTTGTCAACAACAGGATTCCCTTGTCAACAGTTACAGTTGATCAGGCAGTTCAGGACCAGTAATGGTTTTACCCGAGTTGGCTTATTACTAATGGTTGTCAGCACTTAAGCTGCAGTATTGCTCAGCCCTTCTCAAAAAAATTTAAGGACAGTCTTCATATTTCCAACTGCTATTGTAGTTTTACGAACATCTCATGAATACATCGTGCATATGAATGGGATTTCAGTTGCTTGCATAAGTGCTAGACTGTGTATGGATTCATAGTGGTGGCAGTTTAAAGTTGCCAGGACAATGAATGATCATTACAACTAAAAAGGATTTAAGTAATCTTTCCCCTCCCATAAGGTGCATGGTAGCCAAGAAAAAGAACAATGAATTTATACAGAGGTGTAAGCGTAAGAGACTAGTAGATGTTCAGTCTCATCCCATCTCCTATCTTGGTTTGCAGCAGCTCACTGTGGTCTGTTACTGCAATTGACACTTATTTCATTGTTTCATATTCAGTTACAGAAGACTGCTTTGAGGATGAAGTGAATATAATAGCAAAAATAAATCAGTTAAACCAGAAAAATTAAAACTCTACTACTTAAATAATGCAGATCAGCCACACCATGACATCCCTCCAACCTCAGACGCTGTTCACTGTTTTTTCCTACAACTGGTACTAGGCCACATACACATCACAAGATGAAGTCAACAGACAAAGCTGAAACACTTAGAATAACAGCAGACAAAAATCTGCATACTGCCTCAGTTATGTCTACATAGTCCAATTCAAAGCAGACAGACTGTATGAACAGGACTAAAGATACAATCTGAATACAGACTGAGATGTCTCACATGGTCACATATTCAAAGGCACAAAACTATCTGCAGTGAGAGGAAGAGCACAAGTGATGTGAAAAAAAAATAAATCAAGACATTAAACGAAATCTCTGCATCATAACAGACTCAGTTACTGTGAAAGAACTGGAATAGGGTCTCCTGGAGCATAAGGCACGATCACAAAACAGTCATAAGAACTTCAGGAAAAGAGTAGAAAACAACTATAAAAATGCCTCTCCTGTCTGTGTCATATAGGTACCTTTGTGGCATATAGCACTATTTCAACACTGGAATCTGTTTCAGAAAATTTGTGACGTAACCACCCAAACAGGCTGCAAATGTACTACTAACTCTACCTTTTCCAAAAGGGAAATTTCTCACTAAAGTTTCAGACTTGTGCCCTCTTCATGCTCTCCTTCCTAAGGAAAAGCAGGCAATAGCTCCATTGTATACCTGGAAGGCACTTTAGTGATAACAGCAGTCCAGAAAACAGAGCTCTCCAGCATTTTATGGGAAGTTTTAGCCTCACTCTGTCTCACTCTGAATTTAGTGACACAGGCTACAACACAACGTGTAGATTCAGAGTCCTGATTTCCTGCTGATCCTACTTGTAGAAAATCAACATAATCTTATGAAAAGAAGAAGCGGTCTGATCATGTGGATAGGCTGCCTATCAAGTGTGATGTGAATTTTCCATAGACTGAAAGGTTTTGCTCAGAGACATGTTTCTCATTCTACTCATTTGGTAGAGCTACTGGAGAGTTAAGTCATGCATTACCGTTTCAGTAAATGACTCGGTCAAAGTCTTCTTTGGACACGTGTCCCTGAACTGCTGTTCAAGACCTCCTGTAATACCACAGCAGTTCAGCTAGAACAGAAGATAGGAAAAGAAAACCAAATTAAATATTTCTCATTTTTGCTCTGTACTTGGTAAAAGGAAGAAAAAGATTACATTAGATTTTTATCACAGACCTTATGCAAGTTTGCTTAAAAGTCCTGCCAATTTGACTAATGCAAAAGGCTTTTTAAAACAAAATTTATAGCAAAAGACAAGATTCTGAAAGTAAGAGTTAAATCTCATTAAATATACATGTGCACACACACCAGTTGCAGTGACAGCTTGTACTCCTTACAGATGCAAGGACAAACTTCTTAAACACATACAGCTGTGCATACTGTGGTGCCTTTAGATCAAGGCTACAGATCTAGAGTTTCTCAGCTTGCTTTTAAATTTATTTAGAAAAACAAGAACTAGTCCTATGTATTTCAAAGGGAAATGAAAGCATATTGAATTCACTAATAGTATGCAATAAGATCTCTGCAATTTGTTACTAATGCTCCTTTGCTTTCTTCTAGCTAATATACAAGATTTGCACAGGACTCTGAATACGATCAATGTGAAACTGTATTACTACCTAGTTTAACTATAGTTGTGTACTTACAGCAAAATGGAATGCTTTCAAAGTTTCTCTGGCAGCTGGTTGAGATCTGTTCTTATAGGTTTCCCTGTAGAAGTCCTGCAACTCTTCAACAACCTACAAGATAGACAATTGTATTATATTACTATTTTACCTTGATTGATAACTTGTTTCAGATTAAGCAGTCATTAAACTTCTACAATCTACAATACATATACTTTTGACACACAGAAATAGAGAGCGGAAACAGGGTAGATAGCATTTCTCACCTGGAACAAGTGAGCCTAACTGGTATACTCACACTAAAAGCTTGACCTAAACAGATAAGCTTCAGAGCTTCCCTTCAAAGCTATGAGCTCCTAGAAGGACTGAGAAAACTAAGTTTTACACATTGGTTACATAAAATTTCTTGCTCATTTCTGGACTCCAGAAGTCACTGCATTCCACTGTTGCATAATACAAGCAGCAAAACAACCTCGAACCCAACAAACAAGTACACTGTTTTGAAACGAGATAGAACCAGAGCGTTAAAAAGAAAATTTTGGTTCTAATTCTATTCTAGAAAGTGTATCTGAAGACAGTTTCAATTCCTTCTGCTGTTTAAAATTGTTTGCCAAACAAAAAGCCTAGAGCCACACCTACATCAGTTTCCCTGGTATAGCAGGCCAGTACTCCCATATCTACCAATCTTTTCACTCTTGTGGCCAGCCGTACCTCCACATTAGCCAGTTTTGCTTACCTGACCCTGGTGACGAAAGAAAAATCCTGAACTGCAAAAGCAGCACCAATCTGCTTACTCTCAGCCTGACTGTTAAGGAGGGCCTCACCACAGGGTCTACACCAAGAAGAAACCACTCAGCTCAGTGCCTTGCTGTCAAGTACTCATACCCACACAGCAACAAAACAGTACACGGAGCATGTCAATGTCTACAACAGTAAATGAAATAACTGAGAAGTACATCAGCTTGATGCAATAACACAGAACAGTCATGATATAGATACAACATATTTAGCCTTTAACAGAAAACTCCTCCCTAGAAATGGTAGTGCCTTACTGATGGCCAGCTTCACTTCACAGTGCAGACAGACAACTTCCGGGCAGTATCTCTAAGAGGTAACAGTGCCTTGGGTTCTGGCCTCCCTGCTACAGTCTCCATTTTAAATCTTAGCATTTATTTAGTTTTGTGTATTTGGCTGGAAGCAGCCTTGTCCATCTTCCCCCCAATTAGAGAGAGAATCAAGATTTGACTAGTACTGGTATCCTTTTCACTAGACTAAGATCCTCCAGGCACAATCTTGCCGTTCTTTAAAAGAAGCAGTCAAAGGACAGGAAGAGGTAAGAAAATTGCAATGTATTTTAAGATCTGCAACTTCGGGAAAAGCCTTTGCATTTAAAAGCAATGACACTGAGAGCCAGAAAGTACCAGATGTGGTCTTTCAAGTGAGGAACACTCATTTAGAGGTCTCAGATGAGGTTTTGTTGATTTTTTGTTGTTGTTGTTTAAGAGCAACCTACCTTTTCTTTATTTGCAAATCCCCAGATGGCAACAGCAATTTCAAGGGCAAAAATCACAAAGAGGAAGACAAAGAACTAGAAAAGAAAGACTGTGTCATTAAACAAGACCACAGCATCAAAAAAACAGTAGCAGACATACTTGCAAGCTTTTCTGTTCAGCCTTGTGGGATCTGTCACTCAACTGGTTTTACCTGGAGGTCTGAAACACTGTTTGAAAACAGGGAATAGGATATACTGCACTCAATACTTCCTCCTGGCAACATGAGAAAGTCTGTCAATCTTTTCCAAGCAGAAGTCCTGTTTTTTGATCAGTGTTAATTAAAACCAATAATTTATTAACTCAGACTTCGAAGTTGCACAGGTCACCCAGACACATCACAACAATTAACACATTTTCTCCAGTTTGTCACCTTTATTGCTTTAAGGATCATTACTTAATACCTAGTGTGCCACCTGAGAAACCTCTTGGAAATCTAATGGTCACTTCTCTGTTTGTGTATCCTATAAAAATAGGAAAAGCAGCATCATCCGTGTTTAATTGACTACCAGGTTCAAAACAGTGACCATTTAAAGGCACTTTAAAGAGATGTTCCGAGTTACAATAAAGCACTAATGGCATCATTTTGCTAGAAATATGGAACTTCTTCCATTACATAGAATGGGAGTTATTTTTCACCAGCTATAGTAGTAGTCTTATTGAAATAAACAGAAGATGTGATTAGTGACTAGCTCCCCCAATAGGTACAGATATGCCTGAATCCCATATGTCACTGGCCTCTGCAGTCTGAAAGCACTGCAGTTGCTCTCCAACAATTGACTTGCAGAGCACCTGTCAGCAAGAAGAGCTCATCCAGTGACTAGGAACAATAGAAACTTGTTTTGAGAATCAACTACCCTGGTTCTGGTCTCAATTATTTAAAGACAGCAATCAGAGTTCAGGACAAGCTGTTTAATAAATAGCATTAGTCTTATCAAGATTCTAGTTCTGCATTCACACATTCTCCCAGTCTTGATACTTCAATACCTGAATGTCACTAATGTGGTAATTCTGCATTCAAATATAACATATACATTTGGATGGAGTGCCAGAAATAGCAACTAAATGTCATTTTTTAGCATTTTAGCATTATGTAGATAACCATGAATTGAAACACTATGAAGCCCAACAAATCAGCATCTGCTCTGTTTAGCTTCACAGCCAACACTGTCCTTCCTTTCTGATCATGCTGCAAAGTTTAAACACTACTCTGTTTAAGCACTCACACTTACCAGTCCAAGCATACACTGTGATTCCTGCAATGCACCACAGCATCCCAAAAAGCCAACCAGCATCATGAGTGCACCAGCTCCAATTAGAATGTAAACTCCTACGAGGAGAAAAAAGACTTGTACAAGCTAGTTGAATCCTCAGCAGCAAGGTATAAATTAGTTGCTCCACAAATAGTTTTTCTAAATTTGCTGAGGTATTTCAAGGAAAAGGGGCCTCTGCTTGGTTTTTAAAGCAAACCATTCAAAACTTGCAGGGAAAGTTACTGATAAATAAAAACATCAGCTTATGACAGCTGATGTGTACCACTGCTGCAGTTTCACAAATTTCAAAAAAAGCACAAGATAAAACCATTTGAATAAAACTATAAACACACCTTTAAAAACTGGCTCAGAGACAGAATTATATACTTATTTTCTGATGAAGAGTGTTGCAGTTAGTTGGAACTAGTGATTTATCAACATCTCTAAATTCTTGATGTCTGCTAGCTTCAGGAGGACAGGCACTGAAAGACATCACAAGCCCCTGTCATAAGGCTTTAAATGCTTTTGTATCTTTCTTGTCCATTAGGAAATACTCAATTATTTCACCAGACATAGTGGTATGTCTACACTTCAGCTGCCTAATACAACAGCCTTTCTAACTACAAGAAATTCAGCATCTTCTGCCTTTTTGAAAGCAGATACTTCTTCAAGCCAAATGACTAAGTCTGTAGATCATTTTGCCCAGAATTCAGGTAACAAGTGTTGAAGCAGAGAAAACAAACTTCTGGATGGAAGGACTCCCTCATGCCCAAATATTTCCTTCTAATCTTGAGAACTTACGAATTACAGCTTCTCAGCTGCTAGCCACTAAAAGCAGTAAGGGGTAGCTAGGAAAACAGAGTACCAAATGACGGCAGGCAAGTATCATTGGGGCGGTGAAAAAAAAAAAAAAAAAAATATATATATATATATATCAGCACGAGGCATGTAGAACTAGCTTGACACTTTCATCAATACAGATGAAAAAACAGTTTTGGAGTTCAGAGACCCAATCAATACTAAAGAAAGCCATACTTGAACAGTTGCTAGAGATAATTTCTAGATGCAAAGCAATAGATATTAGGCTTAATCGAGTAGATGTTTAGCTTGGCAACTATGTAAATGATGATGCTCGACATTTCTTAGCAGGAAATTCCAGCACTTTTAACTAACCCCAGATGAAACCTTTTCCATTGCAGAAAGAAAAAAGTCCATCAGAACCTCTTATTCTTAAGTTTATTTTCAGTAGTATAGAAAGCTTTTGAAGTAACTTCGTAGAATGGCTTGTGTTGGAAGAGATCTTAAAAATCATCCAGTTCCAAGCCCCCTGCTGCGGGCAGGGTTGCCACTCACTAGATCAAGTTGCCCAGAGCCCCATCAAGCCTGGCCTTGAACATCTCCAGGGATGGGGCATCCACAGCTTCTCTGGGCAAGCTGTTCCAGTGCTTCACCACCCTCTTAGTAAACAATTTCCCCCTAACATCTAACCTAAATCTCCCCTCTTCTAGTTTAAATCCATTCCCCCTTGTCCTATCACTATCAGATCATGTAAAAAGTCGGTCTCCCTCCTGTTTATAAGATCCCTTTGCTTTGTTATTAGGTGCAAACCGACATTCTTTTAACCTCCTACTGAAAACTGCAGCTAGTCATTAGCCTCGTAAAAATGTCAAACCAGTAATTCTTACTAACTTTTTTCAAAGCTCAGTTTAACCTACAGAGTTTTCAAGTAGGTTTGTATCACTATTCTGCTGCATTCAGTCAGTGCCTCAAATACATTATAAAACTGCCGCACATTTTAGGAGGTGAAGGAATTGTTTTAGACTGCCCAAAATTACACTTCTTAAATTTCAGCTCAACTGCTAAGTTTAAATACCTCTTCCCTTCCCAAGGTCCAGCTAAGAGCATCTGGATACTGTCTTGGCAGCTGCAAGAAGAACCCAGTTTACTACCACATCACCATATTAACAGTGTAATAACAGGCTTTCTTGCAGACAAAATTTTGCACGCTTGTGGGTTATGGCCACTTCGTGACTTCAAGTATCTTGATATTTCCAACTATAGCCTTTAAAAATTCAGTCATGATTCCTAACTTGTGATTCCTAACAGTATACCCTGTGAGGCTACTCAGGAATCCAAAAGCTGCAGTCTGAGTGGCTTACATATGTGTAAGCCATCCTGAGTACATCAGGATGGCTTACACAGTCTACACTGACCCCTTAGACATCTGTTTGGATGCTGAAACAACTCAAGCAGCTCACTACAAAACAGATGCGTAAGACCAACCTAACCCTGCTGAGGATGGCTAATGAATGATGCCGTGAAGGACACAGCAAACCTATGCGCTATGCTGATACAAAGTATATGTACAATGAGCATTCAAGTGTAAGGTGGCAAATATGTGAGAAATATAAATATTTTAATTTTCTTTGTTCCCAATTGTTTGAGATTCTCAAACTCAGCTACTGTTTCAAAGAGTTTGAGCATCTACTGAGGACAACTGAAGGAACTGAAGGTTCCTCTGTTGAAACCTGACAGTGGCTATAGAAATCAAAATCTTACAGCTAAGCAAGTCAGATTTTAAGACATCAGAATAGCAAATAAAAACCACACATCTTTATCACCCACTTGGCCATCCAGCTATCCTAGGCTTTGTTTGTGGAAAGTCTAGACTGAGATCTTATAAGACTAGGACATACTGAGGAGTAACTTCCACCTGGCCTAAAACTACAGTCAACATACATCAATGTAACAGTTGCACATATACACTAAGACATTGCACATCCTTTTCAGTATTAGCATACATAGAGCTGTAAGAATTTCACAATAGTGTGTATGTTGCTTTTGAGAGATGAAGGGATGCAGTTGTGGTTTTGGATAGCTTAAGTTTGTCAATTCAGGGGAAAAATACTTATTAATATCACTAATAACTCATTTTAGAGTTAAACTCCACTGACTTATCTGTGAGAAGCATCAGGAAGACACATTCTCCATGTTTACCAGGCGTCCCTGGTGCTCACCAGCAGCACTCAGCAGCAGCCAGCCCAAGACACTTCGGGCTTAGAGTATCAGCTAAAGCAAGCTTCTTTCAGCCCAAGTGAGGCTGTTTAGGATGGTTTTCTCCTTAGCCTTGAAGAAAGTATCCAAGGATGTTTTGATGAAAAGTGATCTATCCCACTGAGTTCTCATCTAACAGCTTACCTGTATAGAACGTCAGGTTGTTGGATTCTAGTTCAAAGATGCTTTTGGACTGTGAATCAAACCGAAGCCATAGTCCAATTGCAAGAACTGCTGTTCCTGCAAGCTGTAGGAACAAGTAAATAATACTAATTAATACATTCACCCGTGTTAACAGCAACATCGGAATTAATCACAGGACACAGCTCTGTTTAACAAGGTGGTGACAGAATCAGCATCAAGACAGGGATACCAGTAAGAATGAAGTCAATTCCTGACGTAAGGCATCTTGTTGACAGATCTGCTTACATATTAAACTACGACCCAGGAGAACAATGCCATGCTTGTTTGTTTGTTTTTTTTTTTTACTAAAAATACCCTAGATTTACAGAAGTGCCATGTACCAGATTTTCCACTGGCTCCACCCCAGCTTTATTCTGAGTGACTAATGACATTGCATGGCTTACTGATCTTACATCCTCACTATGAAGGACAAGCATAATGTAAGAAAAGCACCTTGTCATCTATTTTAAGTCCAGCTAAAAGTGTTAGCACAAACACTGACGAGAGTTTGGAGAGTGCTCTTGCTTGCAAAGCATGAGCAAACATACAATGAATTACCACACAGACAGGAAGCATAAAAAGGGTGCTAAAACAGCAACATTGCTGTGTGCAGATCCAGAACAATACAGCTAGGCTTTAGGTAATGTTAAGCTTTACTTACATTACCATCTTTGCCTGTGTGCCTCCAGATTCCTTTTGACATAAGTGCCTGTGTTTGTGGCAAGCCATACATATACACTGGTTTCTGAATGAAGCATCTGGCAGAAGGCATCAAAAGTGTTGCAAGAAAAAGCAAACTGCACCCATATGGCAAATGCTGACTATTTGCTTTGAAAAGCCTCATCTTACCTGCTGTAAGAAAACTAGGGTTTTCTTGTGCGCAAAAAATCAAAACCAGGACAAACCAGAAAACTAGAGTGTGTACTTTTAGCTCTTACTTCTTTTTTTCTGAAGACCATTTAGTTTTCAGAAGAAAAGCTCAGACAAATACAAATACAATGCACATAGCAACACGTTACAAATTAAAGAACTTACAAAGAGCAAAAAGCTTACTAAGACCGTAACTTCAGTTAGGCTGAGCATGCACAAAAAGTAAAAACAAAGCCTTATCTTTGAGAATTTCCTTCTAAAAGCAACCAATATTCTTGATTTACCTCCAAGAAACTGGGACGTGTTTCCTTTCATATGTAAACTTTCAGCAAGAATACAGAAAGTATTCCCACAGAAAGCATATGTGAACATACTCTGACATCAAGCCTAACCCTTGACCCTATGCTCTCCCCAAAGGCAGAATGAAAGCCTGTTCTGTTAGAGGAGTATTTGCATTTACTGAAGGCAGGTGCACCTTGGTTACCTATGGCTACCTGTTCTAACCTCCTAGGCTTGCTCTCAAAAAAAGCATTGAAGACTGATACCAGGATGAAGGATCAAGCTAAGCAAGGGTTCAAAAAACATAACTCCCTTGTAACTTCTCACCAGGAAGCACCCTAAATTAAGTATTTAAGGGCTCAGGTACTAGTGAGGAAAAATGAGAGGCAACTCTTTAGAGGAAGCCAACTATGCTGGGAAAAAAAACAAAACAAAACAAAAACCAGCACTACTTGTACAGCAGGCCAAGCCTGCCCCAGAGAGGAGCTGTGAGACTGAGGATGGGGAAAGATAATGATACATAATGCATAGAGCTAAACTCACACTGAGGCTTCCAGACCTATGCAAATGACACTTTGTTAGTGCCACGTGCATGTAGGTACAGGCTTAGTCATAAAGCATACGTTAAGAACAAAGCCTGCACAGAGCCAGAGCTTCTCTTGTTAGAAACATGCTGACAAAATAACCAAGTCATACCAAAGAGCTTTGATACAGTATCCAGCAAGTCATAAGGGCGTGCCACCTCAATGTACTGTGCTGTAGCACAGTGCCAAAGAAAGAGAGCTGCTAAGGGGTCTGCAGGACGACAAGTTCCTGCCCTACCTGGCAATCTGTTACAGCATCACTTGGGAAAAGCCTTGGCACTCTCAGTCACCAGGAGGGCTTGGTGATGGAAAAAACCCATGCACTTTTAGCTTACCTTCCAGTCACCCATTATTTAATTCACTGCTAAGAGTCCTGCTTTCTGTGGTACTTACTGTGTGATAATCAAACAGTAATAACACTTGGTGTCTGAACTGCTCAATATTACTGATAATTGTATGATTAAATGTGATCACTCTCTTCATGGTACACCAAAAATTAAGCTCTCTCCAGCAAAAGTGACTTTTGCCTCCATTTCTTAAGGAAAGTAGATTTGTGCTCTCAGTTTGTGTCCTTCCTACCCACAATGGTCACTGAACTAAAAATGGAAATTTCAAAGCCAAAGGTAAGAAAGTAATTCCAGACTTCATGTTTTCATCAAAACAACAGTGGAATAAGAAGAGATGTGGGCACTAACTTGCGTCTCACAGGAAAAGGCAGGCACAGCCCCATCATACTCCTGCTGGCGGTAGCAGCCACTCAGGCTTCAGCTCACCACCTAACACCTAAGCAGCATTCCTGTTCCCTGTTGCTACTTCAGTAGCTGTGATGTGATGGCTTTGGTAAATGCGTTTTTCCTCCCTGATATAGGGGTTCAAGCCCCCTGCCCAGGCTGCCTGGAGGTGGAACACCCAATGGCAGCAGATCTGCTAAGAAGTGGGTTTTTTTAATCTAACCGTTATCCCAATTTAACAGATGAACTTTCTGCATTGTCATAGAAATATCCAGTATTACTCAACTCCTGAGTAGTAACATCTTGTACGGAAACAGAAGTTTAACAGAAAGAATAGAACTGTCTGTTCCTAAAGCTAGCTACTCTGTATGCACCTAAAACCTACAGAACTAGAAAACCAGTTTGTATGCTTATCAAATATGTTAGAAAATAACAAGTATTGGCAAGGGAACTCAGGAGACAGTCTGGCCAAAATTTGTAGTGAAAGGGATACTATTCATTTACTCTATTGGAAAAAAGTTTGTGGTAGCAATATTCCAAAAACAGTATTTCCTGGAACAAGTATACTACAGACCATCTGTGCAAGCTAACTAGGCTCTCCTTGTATTCTATAACTAACACTAAGCATCTTAAAGCTCCCAGCTCATTTCTCCTTAACTTATCTACTATACAGCCACAAAGGACATACGCTAAACAAGGACAAAAATCTCTGGTCATTCTTCCCCTACTCCTGTGGAAGCCCCTTGTTTGCATGATGCCAAAAATGACATCTCCATTACTCCAAACATTCTACTCCTGCATACATCCTTCTGCCTGTTGCAACAGGAAAAATAGTACCTTTTCAGCCTTTCCTCCCCTTTATTTTGCAGCCCTGCACCTCCCACAGCACAGCCTCTCACTAATAAGCACCTTCTCCCAAGCCAGCCCTTCCCAGTGCTGAGGACTTGTGTACCTGTGGGTGTGACATGGCCTTTATCTCCAACAGCAGTTTTTCAGCCTTCTAAATCACAAGACATAGCTGACAAAGAATCTGCACCAAGGCAGAAGAGATTTGCTCTGTACTTGAGATGAGAAACAGCTGATCTATTCCAGAGGCAGAAGCAACAATATCGTGCCTTCTTCTCCCCACCATACTTCAGCATTACCTTGGAGTGTTCAGACACTGGAGGGAACTATCGAGCAACTTCCACTACAACTTTTTTTTCCAAAGCTATCTAAGGTTTCACAGATAGAGCCTACTAGCAGAAAGCGTTCTCAGGGAGTCTTTAGATTTAATGATACCAAGGAAAGAATACATTAGAACTCACCACATGAGTTGCTTAGGCTAGAAATTCCAACTTCCAACTTAATGCTGGTCATGATACAGCAGTGTCAGCACACCATGGCCCTACTACAGGAAGTTGGAAGGCCTATTTCAGACTTAACTACTCTTTCCCAACAACCATTTTGTTTGGTCCCTCCTGAACTTGTCACCTTAATCCACCTTGAAAAAGCACAATCCTGCAACCACAGCACTGCATATGCTGCAGACGTCTTCCAGAAAATTGCCTTTCCATGAACAAATCCTGCTCTCAAGGGCCAAGAGGTTAGAAAGTCCTCACAGCTGGCTGATGCAGCTTAAACTGCAGACCCCTTGAAAGCACCTTTGTACAGAAAAAATCTCTAGGTTCCGCTATTTTAGTGCATTCAGGCCAAGCCTACAGACTTGTATCAAGTTCATGGCACTAGCTTTAGCAGAAAGTAAATCACTATGTGGAAATACAGTCAGTCAAAAAGCTGCTTTCAGTGCTGTCAGCTCACTATTGCATTTAACAGAAGACTTTCTTGAAGTAAAAAAGTATGTCAGGCTCTACATGACCGTTACATAGGTTTTACCTCAGGTGTGCCAACAGTACACTGAAAATGCCACCACCTTTTCACTTCAAACAAACTCTATGTACAATTTGACTCCAACCTTCCCTCTGTGTAAGAGACAGCTAGCTTTTTCCTCACCGTGAAAGACAGCATATTAACAAAACCAGGAGCAGATATATGCTTTGCAAAGAAATTGAGAGCATCACAAGCAGTAAGTGCTTGTTTCTGTCCTCTTACCTGCTGGTACTCTAAAAGACCCATAAACAGTAAGTACAGATGAGGCTGAACATCACTCTAAACCTTAAATTACAGCATTAGCATTATCCAGAGTGGAACACTTCAAAATTTCTGAGAAATAAACCACCCAAACCTTTCTAAGAGATGCGAAATGACTGCTATCAGTTACACAAGGAGCTACAGCTATTTCCAAACGGAGAGGGGAAAAAAAATAGATTGGAAAGAAAGTATTTTCTTTTTGCTTAAACTGGTCTCAAGAATGCTGTGGGCTAAGTTAATGTCACAGCATTTCTTGTAATAAAGTGGTATTCCAGTACAGTAGGAACAGCATTACAGAATTCCTGAACCACAGCCAATTTCAATGCCCATTTCATACAAGTTCCTATTCAGAAGGAACTCTACTATACTTGCAATTTAAACTGTGAATAGGAGCTGGGACTACTAGAACTCTAAATACAAGTAGCTGGCTCCTAAAAGGAACATCCTTTAGTTTCTGTTCCAGACTTTTCAGCATGCACTTGGGATAAAATATGTTAAGCTGAACTAAAGCAGCATTCAACTCACATAATCAGCAACTAAATCCCTTGATTAGAGAAAGTAAAACCAACTTTTTATACACATGCATTCATACAGGTGTGTATATGTATATTCCCTGTTTATCCAGCAAGTCAGCTTCTCCTCTTTAGTAGAGAAATCAGAGCACTGATCCAGGTGCAATATACACAGCAAGATTATGGCTCAGAACAAAGTCACAGATATCTTCAAATTAATGAAAAAAGAGCCCTCCAGCCCTGATCCAACAAATCTTGCTACAGCAGGAACTCCTATAGAGTAATGCAACTGTTTATAAATGAGAAGACAATCTTGAAGGGCTCAAAGTGGAGAGCCTAGATAGGACAGTTGCCTTATAGTGTAAAGGAGCAAGAAGGTAATTACTTGCCAAGACTTCGCATGAACTCTGACCGTATGTTGTAACACTTCCTTGGTTGTAACGCATTAAGTTGTAAACATTAGTAGCAGACATCTTTGTATGCCAGAAAATTCACCAGTAAAAAAAAAAAAAAAAAGGTATTTAAGCTTAATGATACAAATGATACAAGCCCTGACTTCTGTTCAGCAACAGAAAGCCAGTGGGACAGCATGTAGGCAGAGGTCTGCACATTTGGCCACACCAGGAGCTGCCATGAGTTTGTTAGAAAGAGACTTTGCCACCTAGCCTGAGTCAACTCAGCAAGCTGTGGGATTTCAGTGGGAAGTAATAACTCACTACAACAGCCCAAGGTTATCAGGCACATGCTCACACCAAGGTTATTCAGAGCCAGCTTCAGTGAACACTGCTCACATTTAAGGCACATAATAGGATGTTTCCATCATTTTCTTGCCAGATTCAAGCTGTCATATAAAAATCTGTTAGTTCTTTAGGAGCCTCTCCATCTCCCTTTCCCCCCATCTCAAACCCCAAACCTTCAAAAAAACCTGAACTGGTATGGCTTTTATTATTAAGGATGACACGGCCAGTGTAGATAACGTTATGACAGAATAGCAACGTGCAAGCCCAAGTGGGAGTACACTGGCTGTAAAAAACGTAAGAAAAAAGGAGAAAAAAGTTATCAGATCAGTTATGCTCAGTATCTAGCTGAGTATCCCATGGGTTTGCTCTCTGGGAAGAGTATTAGAACGTAGCAGGGCAGGCAATGGTACTTCCTAGGACTGATCTCCCAGTTCACATGTTGAGCACTTACAGGCTATGCAAAGATGCAGACAGTACCGCTGGAGAAGAAAATAAACTGAGGGCTTGAACTACAAAGGGAACATAATCTATTATGGAGAAAGCAGCATCTGCTGTGCTAACAGCCACATCTTCTCTGAAGCTTTCTCTCTTCAGACTTGGTTCTTGTTCACTGTCTTTTTCAACACAGAAGCTCAGCCACTTGTGATCATACAAACCTCCAGCATGTTTCCTGCCCCATCTCTTTCCAGGTTGAAGAATCATAATTCACTTAATGGTTTTCAATAGCAGAAACCCTTTTCTTTACACAAAGATTACTAAGCTTCCATTATGTTCCTTTCAAGAAGCAGAACAGCACACAGTGTTGTGCTATGTCAGCACATCATAGATTTGTGCAGTAGCAAAAATCTCTAGCTTCATCTCTTCTGCTGCTTAGCACTCAGCTGATGTTTTCATGAAGCTGTTGCAAATCCTTTCCTGCCATGACTATCCCTCTGTGGCAGTCTCCATGTCTACCATTTTATAACCCTGGGCTGCTTCCTGCTTCTGCAAGTTACAAGGTGCTTGCCTAGTGAGCACCACATACTGCTTTGTCTCTCCAAGTCCCCCAGCTATGTCAGCATGCATTTCATCTTTATTGCCCTAAATAGCTAGCCCTAAATTGCCCTAAATTGCTAGCCTAGCACCAAAGCATTACCTCACATGCTTTTCCACTTTAGGTATGAACATATTGACCACCACGTAGTTCTCTTCTGCGCATTAACTCAGCTGGTTCTCAACACTGTAAGGGACTTATTTCCACTTGCCCTCACCTCACCCCTGCCCCTGTTCAGGCAGGTACTTCATTCCTTCCAGGATCTCACTCCAGGACTACTTCGCGCCCCAAAGAGTCCTTAAACTTCCAGAGAACATAGAAAAAGCAAACCATTAGTAATCAGCACGTCCTCCTCCTCCAACGTTCAAGGCTTTTGAAGGATTCTGTGATTCAAAGCTAACTGCATTCTGACTTCCTTAGAGTAGCAATTTTTTCTTCCATGTCACGTCTTCACCCGTATACCAACTTTTGTTTTAATAGGATCTTCTTCCCAGCCTATTCCAGAGGAATCACACATGCCACTATTTTCCAGTGGGATGTAAAGACCATCAAGTCTGCTGCATTTCAGTTCCCTGGTCCTGAGATGAGCAGCAAGCCAGAGATTTTACCTAAGCACAACACATTCATTTATAGTTCTGAAGTAACTGCTGTGACTGCAAGTTTTTAATGAGCATTTTGTCGATGTTTCACAACTTTTCCATCAAGGGGTTAATTGAAGACTGAGAGGATTTTGGAGTCACAGACAGGTTATGGCACAGAACATCCCCAAGGTGTTCCCCAAACATACCAAGCAAAGGGAAGTGCTGCAAAACTTGACTATTAACAGTACACTCAGACCAGTTACTGCAGCCTTCCAGTACCTGAAGGGGGCCTACAGGAAAGCTGGGGAGGGGCTTTTTACAAGGATAGATAATGACAGAACAAGGGGTAATGGTTATAAACTGGAAGAGGGTAGATTTAGGCTGCATATAAGGAAGAAATTCTTCACTGTGAGGGTGGTGAGACACTGGAACAGGTTGCCCAGGGAAGTCGTCGATGCTCCCTCCCTGGAGGTATTCAAAGCCAGGCTGGATGGGGCTTTGGGCAACCTGGTCTAGAGGGAGGTGTCCTTGTCAATGGCAGGGGGGTTGGAACAAGATGATCTCTAAGGTCCCTTCCAACCTGAACCATTCTATGATTCTATGATTTAAGGACTCTTCCAGATCCTAGCCTCGAGATCCTGGTGTCTCTGAAGAGGAGTGTACGATTTTCTTTGGCAAATTATTGTGTAGCTTACTTCTGGCTTGCCTTATTAAATTTTTATATTCAGCCTGCTAGCATTTATCAACCTATCACCACCTTTGAACACAGCTTCAACTGACTTTTCCATTTTTTGTTTTAATAACCTTCAATACCCAGCTCTCCTTCTCTTCATGCCTCATCTTGCCTCCACTCAAGTCTCTAATGAAGGCTGATAGATGTCACTTAATATGCCACCTGCATGTTTGTAGCAGGCCAATTAAATTCCTCTCTTGTTCTTTTGAGGCAAAAAATAAGGTAAACTTCATCACAGCTTCATGGAACCTTGTACTTTCTGCTGGTCAGAAGGCATCCTGGCTCCTACTATGAAATGGTCACAATGTAGCTCTTAGACAATAGGACTCCAAACCTTTGGGCTACACAGACCTAAGCAGAGGTTTGTTCCTCCTCCTGAAGTTGTGATCAGCAGCTTGTCTGTTTTGGGATGAAATCTCTAAGTCTGGGATTAGAATTGCACTCAATTTACGTGCAGTCATGGATTTCTCATCTCCAGAGTAAGAAAACTGAGTACGGGAAGACATCAAACCATCAAAAAACAAAGGCAGATAGTAACAGGACAAGGGGGATTGGTTTTAAACCAGAAGAGGGGAGATTCAGATTAGATATTTGGAGGAAATTCTTTACTTAGAAGGTGGAGAGGCACTGGAACAGGCTGCCCAGAGAAGCTGTGGTTGCTCCTTCTCTGGAGGTGTTCAAGGCCAGGTTGAATGGGGCCCCTGGGCTGCCTGATCTAGTGGGTAGCAACCCTGACCACAGCAGAATGGCCCGGGTTGGAAGGGACCCCAAGGATCATCAGGTTCCAACCCCTTTACCACAGGCAAGGCCACCAACCTCCCGATTAGTTGCCCAGGACCCCATCCAACCTGGTCTTGAGCACATCCAGGGTCAGGGCATCCACAACCTCTCTGGGCAGCCTGTTCCAGCTATGATCTCTCTTGAATTCTTCTCATACAGGGCCTTTATCCCTCCTTTTCCCACATCTGGTTTAAGAGTGAATACTATCACCCTTGAGAAGGCCATTCTGCTTTTCTGAGTGGCAGCTGCTTCACTGCAAGAGCTGCATCTTCAGGGCTCCCTAGGCATATGTGATATCAGCATATGCTGCTGGCCTGCAGGACCAGCTGCATCATCCCCTTCCCCCACAACTCCTCCTTCCCATCTTATTAACAGAGCAGGCTTCATGCTTACTGGGCACTCAGAGTCAAACTTCTGGACTTGATCACTGGGAAATTCCCAAGAAATGGATGCCTCCCGAGCCAAATGAAGAGATACTCCCTATTCTGTGTCCTCGGCTCTATGAAGCAGTGCCTTTGCCAGCACAAAAATTCTTTCACTATAGTGGCTTCTAGAAAGTTTGTATCTTAAGAAGAAAGACAACATGAACATTTTCTCCTGTTTCAACAGAAAGTTTAGTACCTCACTGATCCAGCAGCTTCGGCCTGTATGCTGTTCAGTGCCTTACCAACTATATGCCTCCAAACAAACTCCCTCCACACTACCCTAAACAGTCTAGGATTTACTGTCTCTTGCCGTTGTAAACTTCTGCGCAAGTTCCCTTGATCTCCCTTAACCGCAGGCTACATCATCTTACTTTTTTTTGTAAACTTCAATGAAAACAATTTTTAAAAGATCACAACTATTTTAGCCATTTTTTTGGCCACTATTTTTGCTTCTGCAGTCATCCCATGTGCAATACTACTACAATTAACCGCAGAAGTAGTTTCTTTACAACACTAATTTCCCCACAGATGGTGAAAAGCAAAAAGTGTCACACATGCATTTCTCCACAGTAGCAGATAGCCAAGAGGAAATTTGTTCTTAATTTGAATTAAAGAGGAACTGCTTCTCAAACTAATTCTTTTTGAACATCACACCTCACACCTACACATCAAGCACGCAAGAAGCTGTACTATGTTCCCTTTGTACTTTTTTTTACATAGGGCAAACAACACTAACTTTAGATGTCTATGCCCTGAATGATTGAGAAGCAGCCTGGATACCAGGCTTTCCAACACTGCCTGGCATGAGAGATACAATTTCCACTTGTGATTGTGCACTTCTACACATTAAACCTTCTTAGGGTTTTCTTCAGAAGGCATTTCCTGGAAGATATCAGAAGCTTTAGCTAAGGCCCCCCTCCTCAAGATGATAGTGACTTTGGGTGCTTGCAAGGACTACATTCAGTACTCCACAATAGCCTGCACATCAAAACAGTCTCCAAGCTTCCAAGAAGTACAACACATAGTGGTGAGTTTCCACACAGGTGTGGTATATAGTGCTTGGAGAAAGCCACTTGCACACCCAGCTGCTTCACACATTTCACATATTAACAGGCACGATGTGCAGCCTGCCTTTTCTAACTGTAGCTTTACCCCCCCCCAAAAAAAAAAAAAAGAAAAGAAAAAAAAAAGAATTCGATTAATCAATTTTGTAAAAAGCAGCGAGATGGCTACGCGTCCTATACAGGCTCCTTTCACCAACAACGTGGCACTCCACGCATTTAAGGCCGGAACAAGTTCTTCAGAACCACTCCCTCCCCAGGGTCCCGGGCCAGGCATGGAAAGTCCTTGAAAGCCACTCCCACTGCGGAGCCGCGACGGCCACAGTCCCTCAGCACTGGGCTGCGAGGGGTCTCATTAACGTAGCCGGCCGGGCCCAGAGAGGCAGGTTCGGCCGGGCCCCAGAGAGATTAACACGGAGTCACCGCGGCCCCTCCCGCGCGCTCTGCAGTACCGACCTGACAGGCTGAGCAGGGCGGGGCAGCAGTTCCCGGCCCTTGGAGGCTTTGGCGGGGCAGGAGCGGCGGCAGAACCCTGCACCTTGGGAGAGGTGGGGGAGCACGGCGTGCACTCGCCTCCTCCCCTGGGCGAGGGACAAAAGTAGGGAAAAACAAATCTCAAAGCAATCAAACAGCAGCGCAACACCCACCGATGCCGCTCCATGAGCGCAGAGCGGAGCTCAGCTCCCTCCTCGACAGTCCCGTCGGGGAAGCGCTGAAGAGGGACCCCCCGGGGACGGGCGCAGGTCTCTTACCCAGAAAATGAAGTTGAAGCCGAAGAGCAAGTACTTGATGCACTTGGTGCCTCCCTTGACAGGCATCCTGCTGGCGAGCGGTGGGAGGCGAACAGACGCAGGGACGGGAGCAGCGAGGGCGCCTTCGCTCCGCACCGCTCCTTAAGTACGGCTCCAGCTCTGCCAGCCCGGCCTTCTCTCCTCCCCTGGCAGCGCCCCATCTCAGTGCCTCCCGCCTGCTTCCACCACAGCCTTTGCCGCGGTCCCAGAGTCCCCCGGGATCCCGGAGGTGCACGGACGCGGCTACTCTGCAGCGGGCGGAGGGAGAGCTGCCACCATAGTCCGGCTGCCTTCATGCAGGGGAGTTCTCACGCTGCCTCGCTGTGATAAAGTAGTGTACCGAACCACGAGCGGCTTTCAGTGTGCAGACCAACACAGTTCAGCAGGGATTTAGTTGTGTTCAATGCATCAGACTACCTGAGGTGGATATGAATTCTGCCTTTATCTTTCAGTTATGCCTATATGAAGTTATAAGCTCACAATTCAGAAAAATGTAGTAGGGTAAGTGTATGTTGATCAACTGATCCAAACTAATGGGTTGTACTCATGACCTTAGCTCACCCCAGTTGTGATACAAATCTTGTTAACTTAAATTTCAGAGAAATTCCAATTGATTTTAATGGGAACTTCAGCACTCAGCTTCTAAATTTGGTATGAATGAAAACTGAGGGCTTGTACCTTAATTTCTCCCTAATAGAATGTGATTAGAAATACAGCAGTTATTGAGAGTCAAAACCCAAGCAGAACAGAAAGCACAGAAAAGACTTGCTGAAATGCAAATAAAAACATGTTGGAGTTGTTGTTGCAAAAATAAATGATAGAACAGATGTTGCAGAGCTGATGCACTAGAGAAAACATTGAATTGGGCAGCTTTTTCCTGGAGCAGATTGCAAAATACTAATATATTTCCATTGGAAAGCAAGGTAAGAAAATATAGAGCTGGGAAAAACTTGAAGATGATTGTGAATGTACGAGCATAGCTGAACCAAGAGGTGCTGGTGCCTCACAGCTTGTGGAGGGAGAACTGCAAGTAGTAAGTGCATGTTACTAAGACTCCTGGGGTAATGGTAGACTGGGCAGGGGACTGAGTACAGTGTCTCATTCTTGAGCTCTGACTGATTTTCTTTATGGCTTTTTTTTTCTTTTTAACTTTGTTGTTAAAAATTGATGCCTCTTAGTTGATGCCAGCAATGTGGCCTTCCTTAACTTAATAAAGTTAAGGATAAAAAATAAATTTTAAAACTCCCAAGATAGTATAAAAAAGAAAAAAAAAAAAGAATTAAAAAACCCACTATAGTATTAAACTGTTCAGATTTACTCTAGGTTAAAGCTGCTCCCATTAGAATTCAGTGGTAGTAGCCTTTTGATCAAAGGCAGAAATGCACCCACTGGATCAAGGTTTCCTGGGAGCTTGTACTGGTTTGAAACTAAGCTCTCCCCATTCACCCAGGGAATTCATTTACCAAAGTGTGAAACTGAATTGAGCATTTTTAATGTTCTTAAGGAATGAAAATAGTTAAAATGTATGCTTATGTGACTATTTTCTTTCCATATGAAGGATGAGGAGATGATACTCATCTTCAGTGTCTGAGAGTCTGATTACCTAGTAGACATGTCTCTTTGTACATAGTTTGAGCTTCTTTATTGGAAAAAGTAATCACTTGAATTTCTACATAATAGTAATCACTACTGGAAATACATGAGCCTTGTAGAAGTACTACAGAATTATTTAGTATTTTGAAACCTTGTATTTAGATAGGATAAGAGGCCAAAATAATTTTCACTGTTTATTATCTGCACTTAAAATTGTGCTGGATGATTAAAGTGTTTTCTCCTACTTCCACAGAGTTGAGCAAATGTAGGATACTGCTGAGGAGAAGAAATCTGACTTTAGAAGAAGCTTCTTAAAATTACCTTTCTAATCATCTAGACAGGACCCATATTTAGTTTTCATATACAGACAACCTGAATTGTTTTCTCCCATTTTACTTCAAAACTAGATGTCTTGTTTGTACCAACTGAGCTTGCTTCTCACAGAATATACTTTCACCTCAGACAACATTATCCAAAGGACCTTCATCTTTGATTCACATAGCAAGGCAAAGGGGAGAAAGGGCTCCCTTCCTAATTGCATTAAGAGGTGCTGGGAACCGCTGGTAGGTAGTAGGCACTGCAAGAGTTCTGAGGTTTGCAGCCTTCTTGACCTATTTTTCCCATATCTCTACATATATATGGAAGGATTAGTGTCAACTAACTTGATTCTTCCACCTTCTTTGCTTAAATGATTTCAGGACTTTTAAAAAATTTCTTTCAGCTCCCTTAAACATCCAGGCACAAGCAGTTTAAAGCACAGAGATAAAGCACAAGGCTTTCCCAGGAGAAGCATAGGGATTGACAGGGTTTCTTGAGAAGTGCAGATTACAGGAGAAAAATAATAACAATTTTCTGCTTGTAGAAAAATAACATCTCTTACTGTACAAACCAGTCACAAAACAGAAAAAAAAAAGTTGTTTTGCTTGCTTTTTAACTTCAGTGAGTTTTCTCCTGGACTAATATTTTCAGATGACTTTTAGAGATACTTACTTTGTTTCTTTAAAATGCAACAATAACTTGGAACCAAATGATATATGAGAGAATGTGCTGATGTTCAAGTGTCTCCTGCTGGCTCCTGCTGGCTTTTGCATTTGGGACTGTGCAGGGGAGGCTGGTCCTGGAGCTGGAGAATCAAGATTTTCATTTAATTACAAAATGACTCATAGGATCAGTCATTCTGATAAGACTGTGGAGCTAGCACTGGCTTTTTCTGCTGCTAGAGGTAAAGTGTTTAGTGTTTGGTATCCATAACAGCTAAATTCCTGTTATGGTTTGACTCAG
>WBMW01001386.1:0-167916 GCA_013396635.1 Penelope pileata
GAGCGCTGAGGGTGGGTGTGCGCTGTGAACGAAGCGTTTGCTGCTCTGCAGACAGTGTAATGAGTTAGTCTGAGCTGAGCTGCAAAGCAAAACTGAAAAGTGACATCAATGGGCTCTGACATGAGCGTGCTTGAGGTTGGAGCTCCTGCCATGCTCTCCGATCCAGTTGGTTTTCACAGAGCTCGGGGGTGTTTGGGCTGTGCCTTTAGCCTTGAGCTTGACTATAAGGAGCTGTTAATTACCCACATGGGATGGGCAAAAGCCATAGTGCTGCCTATAATATAGATTTAAGGGTGGAGGATGCAGAAGATTGAACGTTAATGCTGTAGATGCTTTGTCGTACTTTGTCTTAGAAGGGAAAATGACGGGAAGAGCTAGAGCCAGAGCAAGAGGAAGACCTCCAGGACAGGAGTTTGCTATTCCTCCTGTAGGAGCTGCATCTGTAAGTTGATTCTCCTCAATTGGCACAGCTGTGCTTTGAAGTGTTGTAGCGACTTATTATTTCAATATGTATGTGTTAGGTGATATTCCTGTATAGGCTGGCACTGTTCTGTTGTGTAGACTGCGTGCTTCTTCCTCCCCAAAAGTGGAGGGTGGGGGGAGAAGGGTCAGTTCCTGGGAAGCTCTTCTGAAGGGAAAGGCTGTAGCCTTCAAGAAGGTTGTCAAGAAGACAAAACTCAGGTCTCTGTAGTGGTGCATGGTGGGAAGATGAGTGACAACCAAGACAAATTGAAATGAGTTATTCTGACTGGGCATAAGGACCATAAGGTGAAGAGGGTAAGAACAGAGAGGCCTGCCTAGTTACAGGTCTTGTGATTCCCATCTGCACATTCTGACACTGAACACAGCACTGCACGAGATGTGCACTGAGTGCTCAGAGAGCAAAGGGATGGAGAAATTCCAGGAGAGGAGTGCTGGCAGGTTGTATGACAGTGGTTCCAGAGGTCCTTCCACTGTGTTGTAGGACAGAGCTGTTCAGCTCTAGGTCAGATTTCATGATTCCTTGATCATCCTTGATGTTGGCCTGTTGCTTGCTTACACATAAAGTAGTAAACCTGGTTATTCAACTTGGGGAAGAACTAACTGTGCTTCTGGGGCAGACTGCAATTACCTGAGTACGTTTAACATTAAACTGTCAATTGTGGAATTGTTCGTGGCTAAAGGTCATAGTTTACGGTCACTAAATAGAATAAATCTCTATTTCTTCCCTGAAAACTTGCTTTTTTGGGGGGAAAAGATCTCTAGCTGGTTCAGCTTATTCTGAAGTATTCATCCAGGCATGACGCTTTCTAATACTATTTGTACATTGAACAAGTTTGAAGAACTGTTTAGCTGTTTCTAGAAAATAAGTAGTCATTTCCTTGGAGTATCAGAGGAGATGCTAAAAATGAGAATAGTCCAGAAGTTTTGGGTAGGGCCTGGAAAAACAAGGTTTGCATCTACTGCTGGTTAAATTAACATAATCCCAAACACCCATGTTCTAGTGTTCGAAGTACAGAGTAATAACTAACTCTGATACTTAATATAGGTGAAAAAATATTAAATGTAACTGTTACACTTGGTTATTTGGATATTCTGGACTTGGTTAGTGGCTTTGTTGTGTTGTACGCTCAGAAATGTGCAGTTTCTTCAGTTGCACTGGGAAAAGTTGTTCTCAACTATTGCAGGTTCAAAGGACTTTGCCAAGTCATCCCCCTGCCCAGCGGCAACCTCAGCAGCCATGCCTTCCTCCGTCACTGTCAGAAGAGCTTGGTGGCCGGGGCCGACAGAGAGGCCCTCAGAGTGTTCCAACGACAGCAGGTCAGAAAGGGGAAAACTAACAAGCTAATCTCCCATGAGCAAGTGTTCTGAAGAGTATACAATTAATACATTCGTTACACAAAACTTCTAATTCCTCTTTTCAAAATGAGATTCGTTACTAAGATTTGGAAAAGTTTGCGGTGCCTACCTTGTGATGATAGTGTTGTCATTCTAATGTGTAGCGTAACTGAACCTGGACTTTTGAAAGCTAACTTAAGTTTACTAGAACTTCAACAGAACACCATCTTCTCTATCAAAACGGTTAATAAAATTAGAAAGTTGTTGACGCAATCAGCTGCATATATACCATATATAAATTTTTTTCTGGTAAGTCATTCTTTTTTCTTGAATGTTAATGAAATGAAGCTCTCACATCACGGTGTACTATTGCATGTTCCAATGACAGCTGGAGCTGACATGAGGGCTTTGCCCTCTGTTTTTGCAGAAGAGATTGGCTTGGGAGGTTCATTAATCCATCTCTTTTCATCTGGCTGATGAGCTGTTCTGTTTGTTTCCTAGTTAACTGTAAATCTTAGAAAGATAATATGTGTTACCTGGATGCTATTTTAAGGTGACTTTGTTGTATGAGCAGAATCTGAGAGTTAGCATTTCATTATTTCTTTAATTTTTATATAGATCTATCTTTCAAAATTTAAGTTGTATTTAATCCTGATTTATTTATAAAAACTCAATTGTAACTTTTCCCGTATCTCTAATTTTGAACAATAGGATTACAGATTTCGGCAGGATTTCAGGAATTGTCTTTAGCAGATAGGGGCGGACGCCGTCGGGATTTCCATGACCTTGGGGTAAATACTCGGCAAGCCATAGAACATGTGCGAGAATCAAAAACGGGTATGTTCAGATTAGAGTATGGACAAATAGAAGCAAGTTGAAATGAAAAACAGTTTTGCTTTCTTTCTGTTTTTGCATCCCCTGGGGAGTGAAATAAACAATTTTTATGTGCTAGAAAAAGATTAAAGTTGTTCCTGATATCTGAAGAGAAACAGTAAGATGACGTCTGACAGATGTTGTGTAGCATTCAAATTGCACGTATTCAGACATAAGTGATAATCCTTGTATGTTCCTCGTCTTCATGCAGCGCTGTACTGCAGGACTCTATAGGCTTACTTATAGAAATTAGGGATTGAAACACGCTGACCTAAACACATTTGTAAAGATCACCTGAAAAAGCATAGACTTTGAGACTGCTTCTGAAGAAACATGTTTAAGTCGAAGGTAATTAGCTTCTTCCCTCAAGATGAAGTCACAAGAAAAGAAGCAGAAGCAGGCTGCCATGGTGGCCAGCCTGCTTGCTAGACCACAATCCTTTTTTTATGGTTATCAGTACAGTTCTATGCTGATAATAGTTTTATATTCCAAGTGACTCTGTAGAGATGTTGCAGCAGTACAACTGCAGCTGTAGCCTTCTTGTTTAATTGAATGATAACTGAAGTGTCCTGCAGGCCCAGGAATGGTGGGACGTAGTTCGACTGAAGTCACTTTGGACCAGAAGCAGAGTAGCTCTTTTCTTTCTCATCTGAATTTTTTTATTAACAGTTCTGCTAATGCTAATAGATCGTGGCTTGCTGTACTTCATAGGCAGCTGTATTGCTGGCCTTCTGTTTTCTCTTTGTAATTTGTACTGTTTCCTAGTACAATTTGTAAGATTTTGTGTTTTCATCTGAGGTGTTGTGTGTCAGATAGAAAAAATGGATAATCCAAATCAAATTAAATTGCATAATCCATACTGGCTGCAGTACATTTTTTTTTTTTGTTTTTATTTTTATTTTTTTTGCATTAAATCTGTGTTTTTAAGTCTTCAGCCTGGAGAAGAGAAGGCTGTGGGGGGACCTTATAGCAGCCTTCCAGTACCTGAAGGGGCCTACAGGAAAGCTGGGGAGGGGCTTTGTACAAGAATAGGTGATGACAGGACAAGGGGTAACGGATACAAACTGTAAGAGGGTAGATTTAGACTAGATAGAAGGAGGAAATTCTTCACTGTGAGGATGGTGAGACACTGGAACAGGTTGCCCAGAGAAGTCGTTGATGCCCCCTCCCTGGAAGTATTCAAGGCCAGGCTGGATGGGGCTTTGGGCAACCTGGTCTGGTGGGAGGTGTCCTTGCCCATGGCAGGGGGGTTGGAACAAGATGATCTCTAAGGTCCCTTCCAACCTGAACCATTCTGTGATTCTATGAAATGAAACTGCTAGTTACCACTGTATATTTTTTTTAATTTTTGAATCTTGAAATAACAAAAGAAATGTCAACATCCTGTATGAATGGGGATGTGGTTATCTGTACTCATTGATATTTGTGTTAATACTTGTTCTATGTTTATGATTTGCATAAAGAGTAATTTGTCCATTTGTGTTTTGGTGGCAATACTTTTCTGTAGTACATAGTACTCATCCTTTAGGAGATAGGCTGCTGATCTAAATGCTTACCTCCTTTGATATAGGAGTTTTCTTGATAGATAAAGGAATTATAATAAGCTCTGGTGACTGTAATAATGCTATGCATGTGCAGTAATTTTCTATAACTAGTACTGTACTAGAACAGTTGCAGAACAGAACTGATCTCTAGTCTCTGTATGTATGATTTAGTACTTCAAAATTTCTCCAAGTTGTTGAAATGCTATAAAATGATAAAACTTTTGTAGCTACTGGGATGTTTGCTTTTCATTTTAGGGTCTTCAGGCGCTGCGATAAAATTAGTAGCAAATTTTTTTCGTCTCACGTCTCGACCCCAGTGGGCTTTGTATCAGTACCATATTGGCTATAACCCTGAGATGGAAGCGCGCCGCCTTCGATCAGCTTTGCTCTTTCAGCATGAAGAGCTAATTGGAAAGACGCATGCATTTGATGGAACAATATTATTCTTGCCAAAAAAACTAGCAAATAAGGTGTGGTATGAGAATACTGTATTGCTTTTATTTTGACTTGCATTTAATGATATTTCTTGCTTCTCGCTAGTCTGGTTGAACTTCAAGAATAGATGTCTCATGAGCAACATTTAGTTGAATTCAATATAGATAGTATAAGCTAATTCACTTGTGTCATAGTAGGAAAACAAATTCCTGTTTCTGTAGTCTTGAGATTATTACTTAGAATTTTAATATGCTAGTACAATCTGATATTAATGGAGCAAAGTCCAGATATGGCCCTCTTTGCCTTCAGTTTTATTAATCTAACTTCACTTTTTTTCAGGTTACCGAAGTGTTTAGCAAGACTCGAAATGGAGAAGATGTGAAGATCACAATCACACTGACTAATGAGTTGCCACCTACATCACCTACATGTCTGCAATTTTACAACATCATTTTTAGAAGGTTTGCTTGCTAACTTATGTCTTCATAAGAAATCTTTTGGAAAAATGTGTGGCTTAAGTGTTTCATTTCCGAAGAATGGACTACAAATCAATATGGTGAATGTAGATTTTCAAGCCTTCGTAGCTACTGTTGGTATGTGGCCATCCACATCTGGCAGTGTTTTAGTGTGCACATACAGACATACTGTGGTGTGCATGGGTGAGGTGCTGGAGCAGGCTGCCCAGAGAAGCTGTGGCTGCCCCATCCCTGAAGGTGATCAAGGGCAGGTTGGATGGGGCCGTGGGCAACCTGATGTAGTGAGTGGCAGCCCTGCCCACTGCTGGGGAGTTGGAACTAGATATCTTTAAAGTCCTTTCCAAACCAAGCCGTTCTATGATACTATGTTTCTGGCACAGGTTAGTGTAAAATTAGCTTGTGCCTTTTCCCTGTGCAAGTGAACACACTCTGCAGTGCTTATTTATGTAGGCAGTTAGCCCCTTCTCTGCCCTCTTCTTCTATCTATGGATTTGCCTATTAAAGCAAGAAGTAGTTCAGGACCTTGAACTGAAACAATTGTACAGAGAGATGGGACCATGGGTAGTTTGATTAAACTAAATAATAATGGTAAATTACATCTTTATTTTAACTTGCAGACTTTTGAAGATGATGAATTTGCAGCAGATTGGACGTAACTATTACAACCCTAATGACCCAATCAGCATCCCTAATCACAGGTTTGTCAAAAGTTACCTGTGTTGTAACTATATTTTTATTAACTTTTGGGATCTTAATCATATTTAGATAATGCTTTCTCTGTGTCTTGATGGCTTTCAAGCATCTGGGAAAGTGAACAGAAATAAGAGTGAGAATAGAGATGTTTTAAATCATCTTAAGCATTTTAAGATCCTGTTCTCTTTTGATAGGTTGATGGTTTGGCCAGGCTTCACAAGCTCTATTCTCCAGTATGAGGAAAGCATCATGTTATGTGCAGATGTGAGCTATAAGATTCTTCGTAGTGAGACAGTGCTGGATTTTATGTACAGTCTCTATCAGCAGGTTGAAGAGAGAAGATTTAGAGATACCTGTGCTAAAGAACTGATAGGTCTAATTGTTCTTACAAAGTAAGTCTCTTTGAACTCTTCTCAGAGGTTTGTTTCACTTTTTGGAGTGATCCGTGTCCTGAAGTGTACAATGATGTATTGAAAAGCCTGAAAATTATATCATTGTCCAGTTAGCAAATTAATTGAGGTGACAGCATTTACAAAAGGAGGAAATACGTATTGATTAGTTCTGTTTATGTTTGGTATTAGTACAGTGTAGCTTTTAGTAGAATTGATACCTGTTACAATAGGAACTCTAAAGCTACTGTTCCTGACAGGAGCAAAACTTCCAGCTTACATAAGTATTGCCGTTAGCTTTCTGCTTTGCAGTTCTATTTCATTTGTATTTAAGATTTTTTAAAAAAAAGATGGAAATTGTTTATTCAGGTACAATAACAGAACATACAGAGTTGACGACATTGACTGGGATGCCAATCCACGGTGTACTTTTAGACGAGCAGATGGCTCAGAGATCAGCTACGTAGACTACTACAAACGGGTATGGAAATTTGTCTGTCAGTTGGTGTATTATGCTTGAACTTGAAGTTTTAGAGCGTTGTCTGAGGCTTTACCTACAAAGCATGGATTAGTAATTCCTAGTTTTCTTTAAAACTGTGTAATCTGAATGAAGTAACTGCCTTACATGGCATGCATTTGGCATTAGTGGTCCATCTCAAAGAGCAGTAAATTGTGCAAAAATGCCAGGAGGCCAGCATGGATAAGAGGGAGCTCCTGGCGAAACTCAAACACAGAGACAAGTAACCTGGGATGAATAGTCAGTGTCCCAGCATGCAGGGGTGAGGTTAGGAAAGCAGAAGCCCAATCGGAGTTGAATGTAGTGAAGTATGTGAAAGATAACAAAAAGCACTTCTGTAAGTGCATAGGTATTTCTTCTATGGTACTCTTATATAAGACAAAAGGGAGATGAGGGAAAATGTGAGCCCACTGCTATGAATGAGTCAGGGGCCGTGGTGACACAGGATATGGAAAAGGCTGAGGTACAGGATGTGGCATTTGCCTCAGTCTTCATTAGCAAGAGTGGCCTTCAGGAATCTCAGGCCCCAGAAACAAGGAAGTCTGGAATAAGAAAGATCTACTGTTGGTAGAAGAGGATCAAGTCAGGAAATACTTAAGCAAACTAAACATACGTAATAAATCCGTGGACACTGATGGATTGCACCTACAAATGCTGAGGCAGTTGGCTGATGATACTGCAGGGCCAGTCAGTTATTCTTGATTATGGTGGTTGGGAAAAATGCTCAAGGGCTGGAGGAAAGTGAATGTCACTTCTGTCTTGAAGAAGGGCAAGGAGGAGGACCCAAGAAACTACAGTCAGCCTCACCTCAATCCCTTGGAAGGTGATGGAGAGGCCAATCCTTGAAATTGTCCAGGCATGTGAATGATGAGAAACTCAGTAAGGCATGCTTGACCAACGTGATAAGCTTCTGTGATGAGTGACTGGCCTGGTAGATGAAAGAATGCCAGTGGATGTTGTCTACCTAGACTTAGTAAGACTTTCAGCACTGTCTTCTGTTAGATCCTTGTAGAGAAGCTGACGAAGTATTTATGGGCTGGATGAGGAGGCAGTGGTGGGGGGGGGGGGGGGGGGTGAGGATGTTGAAATCTGGCTGAATGGCCAGGACCCGAGGGTGGTGATCAGCGACACAAAGTCAAGTTGGAGTTCAGTAACTAGGAACAGTGCCAGGACCAGTCCTGTTTAACAACTTTATTAATGATCTGGGTGATGGGCAAAGTGCACCTTCAGCAAGTTTGGTGATGGTGTACTGGAGGTGGAATATGTGGACCGTCATCTTAAGGCAGTTATGTTTTATTATTTTTAGATCATTTGAGATGAAATTTATGTATGGCTTTTATAGCTCAACCTTCTCAATAATTGAAGCCTACCGCTGGAAGTGTGGAACCTTTCTAAACCTAAGTTTCTACTGTAAAAAAGAATTGAACTTAATTTAAATTTTGCTTCTAGTTTATAATGCATTCTAGTTTAGAGGATGGAGTTTGTAAACGCTAAAATTTGCTTTGCCTTCCTGCCTTTGCTGTGATCTCACTTTTTTATTTTCTAATAGTATTCTTTGTATTTTTTCTGAAGTGTGATCCTCTTTAAGAATAAGAAAGGGTTAAACTGTGAAGTATGTTTGCTGGCTGCCAGCTCTTTTTTTTTTTTTTTTTTTTTCTTTCCAAATTAAATTAGTGACCACTAAACAGACGACCCTTGCCAGATGCAAGGAAAAGTTGCAGGAGGTTTGAATTTCAGACTTATGTTTAATCTTGTTTGATTCTTGTGATGTCTTATATTAAATTGCTCTGTAGGGCAGGAACCTTGTCTATTACCGATCTGAAATGAGCATCCCAATCCTGAATTAGGTACTTTGGGTGGTATTGCCTCAAGCAAGGCAGAAGGATTGTTTCTGTTGTCTCTTACAAGTCAATATCTTACAAGTTAATAATTTGATGTCACCAGTAATGGTGATTCCCTTGTCTGACATTTTCTGGTGAAAAAGTTCCCTTAAATTAATGTCAATTTAAAATAAAAATAAAAATAAAAAGGCAACTATCAACTTTTTTTAACGAATAATACTCATTTTCTGAAGTTAACAACAAGAAAACTTGATGTTTATTTTGAATAAACTAACATACAATATGTATTTCTAATATAGCAATACAATCAAGAAATCACTGATTTGAACCAGCCCGTCTTGATCAGTCAGTCTCGGAAGAAGAAGGGGAACATGATGTTAGGACCCGTGGTTCTAATTCCAGAGCTGTGCTACCTAACAGGTACTGTGCCAGCAGTTTCGTCAAATCAAAGCATCTATTAAACTATGTCTCCTATGCAGCTGGTCTTCTGACAATAACCTCTTGCCAAGTTAAATAGAATTGTTTTGCTTGTATAGAAGTGAGTTCAGAAATAAGTTATGTAGCTCAAAGCTAAGATATTTAAATGAGACTGAAAATTTTTAGGAGTTTCGATATTGTGTAGTCTTATGGTGTTGAACATTGGCCCACTGATGACTTAAAGTTTTTGGCAGTAGAACTAATGTTAAAAAAGAGATTTACTGTAAATAGATCATTTTATAGGTTGCATAATACATAAGTACATACTTTTCTTTATGAGATACTCAGTTTGCACTGTCCATCTCATCTGGGTAACTTTTGAGAAAAACGACCTGTCTCAGAAAAACAACTGGTTTTTGTTTTGGAAATGTAAATAAAGTGCTGTGCATCTTACTCTTTAATTTCTCCTCAAGTTCAAAAATCCTGAAATGTGTTTTCCTTGACACTTATGCAGATGGAAGTGTATATCCAGAGAACAATTTAAAATTCTGATTCATACTGATCCCACTTTGTGTCTGCAGTACATGCACAGCTTGCAAAAAATGCTCAGTACGTGTATTTCTGTGATTGTGAGTGTTGAGCAAATTGCCAGTGCTGGACTTCTTTTCAAAATGTATGTCCTCTTTTAGTGGTGACATGATGAATATAGCAAATACTGTTTCAGGTTATTGTTAAGTATACTTAGCTAGTGCTGAATGCTTTTACTTCTGCAGTTTTGTAAAGTATCTGTGCTGTTGCACTGGCCTTGTGCTTTTGCAATTGCTGAGCTATGCCTTAAAATTTGGTGTGCTTGTTGCAGTAGAGGACCAAGCTCTAGCATGCTGTAAAAGCATAAAGCACTTCTAAGATCTCCTACAGGTGGTGTTGTCTGTGTAGATGGTATCTGGAGGAGTATCAGAAATGGGGGATTGTTATTCACATGACAGAGCTTACTTGTGAGCAAAAGTAGAATCTTAGTATAGATGTCTCCTGTCAATATTTGGAACGCATCTGGGATAGTCCAAAATGTCTTTCCCTCTAAGAACGTTGATGAACCAGCCATCCATCATAGGTAAGCTGCCGTGGTGGTTGTTTTTCTTTTGGGGAGACTAATTTGACCTCAGTAAAGGCCTTAAGCCCTTTTGAAATGGCAGGATGTAGTTTTGGCTGTTTCCTGAGCTTCCACAGGTGGGAGATGTTTTCTGTGTGGAGGTCTGGTAACTGCTGCACATCCCTCCCCTGAAGTTCAAGAATTGCATGCAGATCCCTCCAGCTCTAGAGGAGTACCTAGAGTGGCTAGAAAGCTTGGTTTCAGGTTCAAAAGAAAAGTGTGGTACTTCAGTTTGGAGATTCACTGCCAGCTGCAACATCCTAGTCAGCTGTCCTGGCCTGTGAGGCACCTTCCTTGCCTTTAAGTAGCTCCTAAACTTGCAGAAAATGCTAAAAACCTAAGTGCGTATTCCCAGTAGAATTCTACGTATGTTTTGATGGTGGGTCTGAAGCAACAACTGTATCTATCTTATTTGAAGACCTTGGAAGTCTCGCTGATAGAAAATGGAGAGCGCTACTAGGAAGGGATTGCTGAGCATCTAAATCTGATGATTTAATTTAACAGATAAAGCTTAAAGGCAGTCTTAGGAAGGCTTTATGTCATAATAGTATGGAAGTCTTATTTTTAAAGATTGGCTTTTTGTTTAGCTGACAGTCCTTGTAATCAGCCAGGCATTAATATTAAATAAAACTTCAGAGTGTAAAGCTAACTCCAGTGTGTTCAGCAAGCTGGGAATTTAACTTTGTATGCTTGGTTTTTTTGCTTGTGAAATGAATGACTTAAGCTATTGTAGAAATCTCTAATTTGGAAAACTCTGGCACTGTTAATATGTTATGTGCTGGTAGTTTTCACTGCATGGGAGGATGAATTCAAAGCTTTGGGGATCTGATGGAGATTGTTAACACTAGCATGAGTTTCTTTAAACATAGGGATTCATTTTTCATCTAGTTAGAAGGCTTCCTTTTGCGTCTTTGCCCTTAGGAAAACCAAATGGAGGCAATAAGGAAACTACAAACTATACTAAAGTTGTCTAAACAGTCCTGTGTTCTCAAAATAAGAAAAGGCTGAGGAGCTGGCACACTGCAAAGGCAGTAAGAACTCCCACTAAACCCATGTAATATGGGAGGAAACAGTGAATAGAAATTTGTTCTTAGTAAAGAGTAAAACTTCTGTATTGTGTAGTCATCTGCAGAGGTGTCAGTAGGTACTGTGGTGTGGGATGTATTCTTATAACTTAATGTAGACAAGCATTAAAATATGGAACATAGCATTAACTGTTGCATACAAATGATTAACTGTCTCGCGGCTGCGTACTGGGTTACCAATTCTCAACTGCTGTAGCATGTAGCTGAACTGAGGAGAGAAACTCCAGTTGTTGGAGTTGAGTTTACTTAGTCCTTAGTCTAATCCATACTCAGAAAAAGATTTTGCTGTTAACAGGATTAACTGAGAAGATGCGGAATGATTTTAACATGATGAAAGACTTGGCTATTCATACACGACTGCCACCTGAGCAAAGGCAACGTGAAATCAGAAGACTTATTGACTACATCCGCAAGTATGCTACCTGGGTATCTTCTGTGCTTCACTGTTGTACGAATTTTTCATGACAAACTTACTTCTTGCTAAATCTTAATTAAGAAAAAAGGGGAAAAAAAAAAGTCTCAGCCAGAACAAACTTGTATTAATTGAAATGCTGTTTTTTTGAACAGAGATGACTGTGTGCAGAAGGAACTCCAGGACTGGGGTTTAAGCTTTGATTCCAGCTTACTGTCCTTTTCGGGAAGAGTTGTTCAAGCAGAAAAGATCCTTCAAGCAGGAAATGTGGTAAATAAAAGAACATAAAATTTTCTGAATCTGCCACCAGTGAAGCAAGTTCTTGTTGGACAAAGGATTATGAGAGAAAACATTATAGACAAGACACTGTCCATACAACACACTTCTCAGATTGTTCACAAATTCTGTTTAAAAATGCCTGGCTTGCATTACAGTTGTGTCTTCCTTGCAAACCAGTCCCTTCTGTCTGAACAAAGTGGTTTCAGATACAAAAGTAGGAGAATACAGACGTTTCTAATTAGTTTCCATTTATTAAAATACTAAAGCTTTCAAATGAAAAGCTACTGATTAGTTCTGTGGACAGAACACATACAGAATCTATTCACTCAATGCTGGGTATGAATATCTGAGATTCAATTAAATTGTAAATTACCATAAAGTATAATATACTTGCTGTCTAATAGTCTGTGCCCTAAAGGATTTGTTGGTTTTCAATGAACGCTATGTACAAAAGTTTTTTTTATAGTGTCTTCATTTTTATGTATTTAGCAAAGCTTTTTTTCAATCTTGAAAAGATCTTATACCTTCTTTATAATAATACTTTTCTCAAGCAGTTACCTTAATTTATTTAAAAAAAAAAAAAATCAGATCCAGGGAGAAAAATATGTTAATACATAAATAGCTATGTAGCTATATCCAGCCAAAACTTGTGCAGCAAATAGTGGCTTACATTGGCTAAATGAGGGAAACATTTAATGAGTGTAGGAGGCCTTGAAAGAGTTGGGTAAAGCTCCACGAAAGTCATAGTGACATTAGTGGGAAAAAAACGAAGACCAGAAATACCTGTGTGCTCTAGGCAGAAGTGTTGCAGTCTGTTCTTGAAGTGTATCAGGAGGTAGTTGTGGTATAGCTTGTTTGCTAAGGTGTTGATTTTCTTTCTGTTCTAATTCTTATTTACAGTTTGATTACAATCCTCAGCTTGGTGATTGGTCAAGGGAAACTAGGGTGGCTCCCTTAATCCGTGCAAAGCCTTTGGACAACTGGTTACTGCTATACACACGGCGCAACTACGATGTTGCTAATACATTACTTCAAAATCTGTTTAAAGTCACACCATCTATGGGAATCAAAATGAACAAAGCAACCATGTAAGCATGTTAGAAATCTGATGGAGAATAATGTAATACTTACTAAGACCTATGCTGTTTGCGTGCTTAGTTTGGTAAATAAAAATAGCATAGAACCTCAAATTCACTACTTCTACTGTAAGATTTTAATTTTAAAAAAAGAAAAGCTGCTTTTGATTTGCATATTCGTTACTCAGGTGAGTAACTTTTTTTTTCTCACTTATGCTTCTGTTTGTGAAAATTTTATCTGTGAGGCTAAAGCATGCCAAAGTCCAACAGCATTAGACATCTGGTCATGAAGGAAAACTTTCTCAAATGGACCTTTGTGTTACACAACAAAGAATATATGTCTTCATGCTGACCTTGACCATATTTTTGTTTGTTTTACAGATGCCTTGCTTTGAGTACTTGTCCTTGTTTTAAACTTTGTCTTTAATTGCTGTTGGAAGCTGAAGTTGGGAGGGATTTCCTAGTGTTCAAAAAGCACTGTTTGTTAGCAGCAATAATTGTGACACATAACACAGTACTGATGCATAAGGGGTATTTATATTTTCGGTGAGGTTTCAATAGCTGTTAGAACTATTAATGCTTACAGAAAAAAAATAAAGACCTTATCTCCTGTCTTTCAGGATTGAAGTGGATGATAGAACAGAAGCTTATTTAAGGGTTTTGCAACAAAGTATTACTCCTGACACAAACATAGTATGTATCTGAATTCATGTTTTCAAAGCATGTTGATCTCTAATGCATATTTTAAAACTCGTAGATTGATTCTCAGAAAGAAAACCCTTGGCTCCTGAATATCTACCATTTCTTGCATGCCTACTCTCATATTCCTGTTCAAACTCAGTGTGTGTACCAGTATCCCTCTGTTTAAAAAGCCTTTGTACTTGACTCGGAAGTATTGCCACTGAAACTTTCCAGGTAGCTCTTTCACTGTGAATATTTGAATACTTCCTGAGTGTAATAAACTTTTTTGAAACAGCTGCAACTGCTACGTAGATCAGAGAATCCAGATTCTTAAAACTTCTTTTTTCTTTCAAAGGCAGTTTGTATTTTGTCTAGTACCCGAAAGGATAAGTATGATGCTATCAAGAAATACCTATGTACAGATTGTCCCATTCCAAGTCAGTGTGTGATTGCTCGCACTTTAAGCAAGCCTCAGACTACCCTGGCCATCGTGACAAAAATCGCCTTGCAAATGAACTGCAAAATGGGTGGAGAACTTTGGAGTGTTGAGATCCCAGTAAGTTGTATTTCATTTTTATTGCTAACTATTTTCTTTATAAAGTCTTATTTAAAACAAGCCTTTTTGCAAAAATAAATAAATCAAGTGCCCTTTTTCTTGTTTGTTTTGTGTCTGTGATTTGACACAAGAGAAATGTAATGATAAGAATTGGGAGTCCACCATAAAGCTTATGTCATGATGTTATTAAATTTTAGGGTGGAGATGATAGGTGCTCTGGCATGTCTGCACATACTAACGTGTGTTCTGTATTGATTCCTTTTAAGCTGAAACAACTAATGATTGTGGGAATTGATTGTTACCATGACTCTCTAGCTGAGAAGCAATCAATTGCTGGATTTGTCGCTAGCCTGAATGAAACAATGACACGGTAAGACCTGAGTGCCAAAGAAAACGTTAGAATCTTTCTTTCCCTTAACTGAAAGGAGGCTGGAATGTGGTAGGCAATTATCAAAGTGTATGAACTGATCTAACTGTACATTTTTAACAATTATTTATTAAAGTAGGAAGAGGGGCTTCACTTGTGATTTGAACTTCCTTGCACTGCACCTGTTAAAGAATAGTCTTGTCCTTTTTCCAGAGTGCTTGACAGAGGGAGCAAATGGTAGGACAGGGGTTGGAATGAGTGGAGGCCATCAGGGTGACAGGATTTGGCAGAGAAAATATTCTCCTAGTACACTAATTTTTGCTTGACTGCCTTGACCCACAATAACCATAAATACGAAGTAGTCATGACGATTAAAAAAGTATATTTTCATTGAAGTAAGCCCTGTGAATGCTTTGAAACTTGTCTTTTATTTTGTTGTTCACAGGTGGTTCTCACGCTGTGTTGTTCAAGGTCGTGGGCAGGAACTTGTGGATGGGCTCAAAGCCTGCTTGCAAAGTAAGGGAAGATGTTCTGCTCCTGCAGAGTAGGAGTTAAAGAATGACGAGTTACCTTCCTTGAAAGACACCTCTTTATCTGCTTTGAGAGGAAACGTTTTAAAAAAATAGTTATAAACTGAAATTTCATATTGTTTGTACATTCTTTCATTGATTCCCATATTTTTTAACATAGTTAAATACTTCTTATCAGTGCACATCAAAGATTGTTTTAGAAGAGACAGATTTAAGATCAGAATTCTGCTTTAAGTAAACAAGTTGGCTTTCATTTTTCTGGCATCTCTTTTAAGGAAATTATCCTGCTGAACACTTGCAAGCAACAATTCTAAAATAGATGTGGTTTTGTTCTTCTTTCTTCTGGGATAGGGACTTGTTTTAAACTTGTGAATTGGCAGCCCTGAAATCTGCAGTGGGTGGAATGAATGGTGCTTCTAATGGAGTACTGATTTGCTGTTGTTATGTTCACATTGCATCGCCGTGAGATTGGTTCTTGTTTCTCCTCATGGTTATTAGGAATGTTATTTCTGAACAGTGCAGATTCAGGAGTGCCTTTCCATTTTTTTTTTTTTTTTAAGCTGCTCTAAGAGAATGGTTCAAGTGGAATAAGTATTTGCCCTCTCGGATTATTGTGTATCGTGATGGTGTAGGAGATGGACAACTCAATACTTTGGTTAATTATGAAGTGCCTCAGTTCCTGGATTGCTTGAAGACTGTTGGTAAAGACTACAAGTAAGTCTGTTCCTGCTAGCCCCTTTTTTCATACCACAAGAAAATGACACTCTGGGATACAAAAAAGGGTTGTTGATGAAAATCTTTTTCTTTTCATCCTTTTTTATTTTTTCTCCTTGAGCTCAAATAGCTGCTTTCCTGTTGGTTGTTTACATGATTTGAGATACCAAAATTGTAATGTTATAGGAAATTGTTTTAATGCACATCACATGAGTATTCAGTACTCGATTATTTCATGTGTATTGTAGGTCTGTTTTTTCTTTCAGTTCTGAAAGGACTGTCTATTGTACAGTCAGTGAAGCTCTGCACAGTTCTTAATGTTGTTGTGCTTAAAAACTGTTATCAACTACAGTATTTGACTTGATCTTTTCTTAACCTGCTCTGAATGATGACCTTATTTCCTGAAACAACAGACAAGCAGAACACAAAACAATTAAACAGGCAAAACTGAACTGCTTGCTTTCTGTTTAGTTTCTGTAATGGTTTGTTCTTTATCAGAGTATTGTTGAAACACAGTGTTTGCTATATGTGAAAGATGAGAGAATCAGATTTATGTTTAGAAGATCTCTTTTTGGTCTATTTTGTCTCCCTATGAAGTAAAATATAAGCTAGTCTGATGAGAAATAATATCAAAGTTGCACCAGAGGCAAAAAATCTGAAGTTATGAACACAGTCCAGCTTAATCTACATTAATCACCGTGAAGACTTGTCTGGGAAGTTGATGTCTTTGAGAACTCTAGTTATCTCTAATTTGAAGCTCTAGAGAATCTGCTCCTGAAATACTCTGTGAGTTCTTTTAGGACAAACTTACCTATTACCTTGTTCTTTTCTCTTGTTTTCACTTGTTTTAGTCCAAGACTTACGGTGATAGTTGTGAAGAAACGAGTGAATACCAGATTCTTCGCACAGTCTGGTGGAGGGCTTAAAAACCCACCCCCTGGGACTGTTGTTGACATTGAGGTGACCAGACCAGAATGGTAAGTTTTACTATTCTTGTAGCTGCTATCAACCTGATAAAATAAATATATCTGATATTAAATTGACTGTGGGATCAAATGGAATAATACTTCTCACGTGTGCCCTTTTGAGAAGAAATCCTGTTGAATGTGAATGGAGAAAATGGGAAAGCTTAGATTTTATTAATTCGTTGTGCAGTGTTTCAGTGTGGTACTTACGTGATAGTATTACACATACTTAAAGTGAGTGTACATGTTTTGCTTTTTGGTGCTTCTGTTTGATTTTTTTTAAATGTTTAGTACTGATTGAGTGACTTGTAGGACTGCTTAACTGTCCTTGGCTGAAACTTAATTGTTTCTGGCTGTAGTTTTTGACACTGGACTTAAACTTTTGTCACTTTAAGGGCACGTTTTATGAGTAAGCCTTGGAAGTTTTCTTTGGCTGGTGGTTGAAAAGTCACTAGGAGATGACTTAGAATCCCACAATTCTATATCAGACTTGTGGGGTTTTGTTTCTTCTGTTTTACAGGTACGATTTCTTTATTGTGAGTCAGGCAGTGAGAAATGGTTGTGTTGCACCCACTCATTACAATGTAATATATGACACGAGCAAACTGAAACCGGATCACATACAGCGTTTAACCTACAAGCTTTGCCACATGTACTATAACTGGTCGGTAAGTACTTGCTTGGAGAAAGGACAGTATTTTTCTTAGATTGAGGATCTCTAGGTCCTAACAACTCACAAGAGGGTAGAAAAAAGGCAGTCTTAAAACACCCATGCAAATCCAAAATGACTGCAGCTATGCATCTTGATGTAGAGTGGCCATCAGAGAACTGGTCTTCCACAACTGCCTGATCTGTCTGAAGCTTGAAGATTAAAGGGATCTTTATTATCACTAGAAAATACTTATTTTGAGTTGAATCCCCAATTTCTATATCAAAAGCAAAACTGATTTGATTGTTACCTGCAGAAATCAGTTGTGTAAAGATGGAAGTGTGCTCACCTTTTCCCTTTGGGCCTCTTCTGTTGCAGACAAAGGTTAGCACAGTCAGCTCATGCTTGAAATGTGCTTTAGATTTGTCATCTTAGTATTTCATAAATAATTAACATGAATTGCATGTCCCACCTACTGTGAAATAGAGCATAGCATGGAACCTTGTATGAGATGCTTTTCTTGTAGGAAAGAGAGGAATTGAATTGAAAATTTGGTTGCACGTACTCTTCTTTACAGCACGTGTTTTTTTTTTTTTAATGCATTCTGCATAAGTAGTGTTATTTCACAAATCTACATAAATGGCAGGAAATACAAATTTTACATATTGCCAAACTTTTGAATTCTAGGAATCCTTTTGTTACAGTGAAGGTGTGCTTAGTTAAATTCATTACTTGAAGTAATTCCTTTTTTTTTTTTCTTCCCCCTTCTGCAGGGTGTTATCAGAGTACCTGCTCCTTGCCAATACGCCCACAAACTGGCCTTCCTTGTAGGTCAGAGTATTCACAGAGAACCAAACCTGTTGCTTTCAGACAGACTTTACTATCTTTGAAAGTGAGATATTGGTTTTAAAAAAGTAAAAATTAAAAAAAAAAAAAAAAATCTGTTCCTTTATAGGGAAGGTAAAATTGCATGATTCTTTTTGTTTGTTTTTTTCTTGAGATGTATGCATGGGATAATGAGTAGGGGTAGCTGTGGAACTTTATTTTCAGTGTAGCAGGAATATGACTGAGAAAATAGCAGATCTGTTGTCTTGAATAGGACTCATTAAATGCGTAGAGGAAAACATTGTTGTAAACAGTTGCAGATTCAAAGCTGGAATGAAGTAAATTTTATGGTTGATGTTAATTTTTCTCATTTAACAAGCAGTCAGTTGATTTCCAGTAAAGAACATCAGTGTCTACACCAGCACTGACTTGGCAGGGGAAAAAAAAAAAAGTAGGTATATTTACTATTTGCAAGGCTTTTTGGTTTTTCAGCTTCAAATAATTGGAAGGGCATAGACATCAGTTTGGATTGGAATTCTAAGTCTCTTCTTGGTAACTGGTCAGCAGGAATGGCTTAATTTGTAAAGCAAAACACCAACTACTGCAGTTGTTGTATTACCAGGTACAGAGTCAAACTAGTTCATGTGGAAGTGTTTGGATTAGCTGTTTTCTGAAATTAACTTGTGAACCTTGTTCCTTTTCTTTGAAAGATCTAAATAAACTTGTTGTAATCCTTGCTTGCCTGAGGATGCTAGATGTATCTGTTTATGTACTTAAAGACTGATCTTGGCATACAGTGTAACATGCTAGTGCAACTTTTGTAGCCATGTTTAGCTTTGGGCAGCTTCTGGAGTCTTGCATTTAGATCAGCCTTTGTTCTTCAGTTAAACTTCAGCAGCTTCCTACAGTTCTGAAAAACGAGGGGGCTCTGCAGCCTCTGTTGTTAGTCTTTTTCTGAGAAAGAACTTTATCAACTTCTTTCTTGCACACAAAGTTTGTAAGGGAGAGGCATGTGCTTTTTACTAAAGGATTCACCTTATTGGTGCCATACAGTGCTACTGTAGCACTTAGTATCTCTTATTTCTTCTGAGCTATGTATGCTTCCTTGTGCCCTGAGTATTCCTTCTGCCACGGTCCCTTCTGAGGTCACTAAAGAAGGGGCCAGCACAGCTGCTTCTTGCGCCAGCTCATGCAAGGCAGGAGGTTGCTGCATGCTGTTCTTCTCCACATGAGCGCAGTGTTGGAACGTGCAGCGTGTGGGAGTGCTGCACGCTTAGCAAACGGCTCCTTGTGCATGTCTGACCTTTTATGTCCCCTCCTTTAGAGAGGGAGGGAAAGCTAGTGCGGGAATGAAGCTGCAGGTATAGAAGATGCACAAAAACTACTGCACTCTACAAAATATCAAATTATTTATTTATATAAAATATATTACACAACAATTGTACACATGCACACACCCACACAGTACTTTACCACAAATTTAGGCCATTTATTTTCTTTAATTGTTATAATCTAGCACACGGTATCTTACAGTAATTTACAGTGTTATCTGAAGACACAATGGGGAAGCTTTGATCATTCATTTACAAACCTTCCAGAAATTACAAAAAGAAAGGCAGTCTGAAAAGTATGTATAAACAGTAAAAACAATTTACAAATGGACAAGAATTACAAAATAGTAACAGCCAATGACTGCCATCAGTGTAAGATTCTTTTTACTGAGATGCCAATATTGCAGTTAATATTTTTTATCACCTGTTGCAGCCTTTTTATTGGCTACGGCCTGTGTCTGCAACACATCCTTGATGTGAGACATGCTTTTTTTTTTCTTGAATCTGACATCAACATTATGAAAAACTTAAGACTGTACCTCCACCAGAAAAAAAGTTAGGGAGCAAAGGTAACTTTCTTCTTCCTATTTTAATTTTTTTTTTTTTGGTGGTAATTTAGAATAGTGAACCAAGAACTCCAGAACTGGAGTTCGTAGAATTTGCATGATTTGTATGGTGGGTGAGGCTCTGGATAGCTTAGACTGTATCTCATTTCAGTTTGGTGAATATGTTGACAAAAGAAATCCGTACAAGAATTTTGGTTTGGAGAGGGGAAAAAAAAAAGAAAAAAGCATTTTGTGCAACACTTTCAAACTCCCAGGAGTTACATCAGACACTGAATGGAGTCAGCAACATTGCATTTGATCTTAAATTACCATGATTTAGGGAAGATGAAGACAGTTGGATACACAGTACATACAAAGTATATGTTGTATATTTATTAGACAGTACAAATCATTGTGCATTAATAAGGCAAAACATCAAGGCTGATTAAACTAGGAGTTTCAAGACCATTTTTTTATGATTAAGATTAGACACAGTGGGGATGAACTCTGAACTAGGAATCAGTGAGTGCTTTTTTTCTTTTTCCCCTGGCTCATGGTTAAAGGAGACTAGAGGCTGAGATTATCCAATGGAGTTGCAGGTGTTGAATAGACTTCAAACAAAACCATGTTCTTCTGGTCTTAATCTCAAAGTCTTTTTTTTAAAGAAACATTTTTTCTTGGCGTTTTGAGCAATTCAGATGATTCTATTGATGTCAGAGTTAAAAATGCAAAGGTTTGATAAAGTTGTACTGCATAGTCATGAAAGCCCTAGTTTTGACGTTTAAAAAAAAAATACACAGACTGAAAGCTTTACAAGTTGTCCAGGAGTACATGAATCATTTCACTGCACCAAGCTTTTTCAGCAGTTTCTTGCCTTTGGAAAGCAGCCCCTTTTTCTTTTTCGAGGACATATCCCTGCCTCTCCCGGGACTACCAGAACCCATAGGTGACGTAGGTGACCCAGAATGGAGATGAACTGTGGGAGATGGTGCTCTCCTTGATGTACCTGTATTCTCAGGAGGAACCTATTAGGTACATTGTTATAATTTATTGCAAGTTTGAAAGCTTAAAAGCTATTATCATCAAGAAAGTTGGCAACATCACTTGTCCCATTACCCACTTAAACAAAAAGGTTGGTTCATTTCTTTGTGGTTTAAAATAAGATACGGGCTTATGGAAAATATAGAAATTTTGAGAAAAGTGTAGACAATAGAAGACACATGCTAATAGAGCCCAGTTTGGTTATATTTCTTTAAAGAGAGTTGGCTATACTTTGCCATAGTTCTGGCCACAAAAGCTGCAAACCTGGCTTTGCATTTTAGTATGCAAAAATGAAGAGGGACATTCAGCTATGGATTTAAGAAAAAATAAACTGTTTCGGGGAGAAATTGCTTCAAATGCCTACATGATCACACGTTTCTTAATATCCTTTAAATGCCATTTATTTAAAATTAACTAGCATACTTTATATACATATTTGAGAAGATGGCACACTGGCTTAAAAAAAGAAGAAAAAGAAAAGAAAAACGAGAAAGCTAAAATGAACCTTAATTGCAATCAAAGAAAGCTTAAAGACCCTGACTGCTTTGTGTGTATGCTGCAGCTATGAGGTTGCTGAATGAAGGCGGATACGTTTACGATAGTTAATGACAGCATTCCTAAATATTTCAAACAGAGCTACTTGTTTTAATCATCAAAAGCACTTGAATGAAAATGCTGAGGCTACTTACACTCGTCCTATCCTAATACAGTGTCCTGCTGACAACATGTGGTACTATCTATCTGTTAAAGATGATATTGTCATAGTAAATCCATGCTTTAGGAACCTCTTATCTCGTAGTTCCAGTTAAAATATTAGCAGTTTACTGGCATGTGCAACAGTGAGTTAAGCAAAGGGACTTCAAGCCTACTTTGATTTTAAATCAAGGTCTAATTCTAATGAAAAAAAGCCAACTTGGTAAAGCACCCCAACGTACACCTGAAGATACCATGTATTCAGTCTAATGCATTCCTTTGAGGGAGCTGCATGTTTCATAGTGAGACTTCTATTGCATTGGTAAACCAAACAGTTGCTCATATTTTAAATGTGCACTCTCTAGGAAAATCCAAGTAAACTGTCCCGTATGAAGAGATTTTTTTTTTCTTCTACAATTGTTAAATCAGTCTTAGGCAAACTGGGGTATAATTGATTGTGGAAAACATATTTTAAGGCAGACAATTTAAGGAGCTATATTTGAGTGTCAGGAGTGTCAATACCAGCTATACCCTTGTGCACTGCAGTACACACCAGCTTACATGGCATTGGTTCGCTCTTTAAGGGTTGGGGGTGCTGTGCTTTTCTCTTGATGGAGGAACTTGGAATTTTTACATCCCAGGTTGGCTAACAATGCAATATGCAGCTTTTGTTTGCAGGGTATTTAGACATCAAACTCGCCTTTCTATGTAAACATAAACATTTAGCTCATGAAGAAATATGTTCCAAATGTTGACCTTCATCAAGTGAGTGAGGTCTAATTGACTTAGTTCTAAGAATTCCTTTTTAAAGGATTCGTCTCCTAAAAAACCTAAATTGACTTTACCAGGTAGAGCAAAAGCATACAGCCTTGTCTTCTGTGGCCAGTCATTTTGGAGACATATTTCTTTCTTTTTTTTTTTTTTTCCCCCACAATTAAGACTTGCATTAGATAGCCAGGTAGCTTTAATTGAAATCTCTATTGGTATCTTCAGTTGCTCACTTACGTGAAGGCTACATTGCCTTATTAAGGTGTGAAATGAACACTCTTCTTCTGTTTCCAAGCAGATGAGCAAAGAAATAAAAATATATATAAAATATATAATATATAAAAGTATTGCAGTGATGAAACAAAACCAAAAATGAGACACTAAACACAACTAGTTTTCATAAAAGTCTCTGAGCAGTTAACTAATGCCAGTTGGAACAGGGAATCGTAAGGATTAAAAGATGAGCACTGTCAGCTGCATTTACAGGTGGTACTTAATGGAACTGTACCAGTCTCTCGCTCACAGGAACTTGTGCCTTCATCTAAATAGTGCGGGTAGTAAAGGTTCGTTCAGAAGCGTTAGGCAGTAACTGCTTTCACAAGGGACAAGCTGCTTAAACTCAAAATATAATTGAGGCGCTCTAATGATTGCAATCAAATGTTAAATTTAGATTCTTCATTTGTAAATGTAACAAGCTAGTGAAAAGCTAAGTAATTTTTATGTTTTATATATTTGAAAGTTAAATTCAAAATGGGCAAATGAATTTAAAATGTTAAAACTCATGTCTAAATTATATATGAGACAGAATGGAATGGAAAATAAACATTTAAGTTTTCATTACTTGGTTGCTTACCCTTTTTGCTTTTGTACGCATCGGAGTATCGTGAAGGTATCGTGAGGGTGCGTCAGAGAGATAGACTTCAACATCGTCAGGCACTTCTTCAAGAAAGTTGGAAGGAACCAGCCCCTTTTGTCCGTTAAGTTCACCCTGTAACATGATGAGCATTTCAGTGAATGTTTTAATGAAATCACATGTACTTAGTGACGAGCTTTGGGTTCAGCAGGAATGGTGAGCCCGGCTCTGACTGGGCTCGTAGCAAAGTGACCAAGCAGAAAACGACTTACGTAGTAAAATCCATCTTCATCAATTTCACCGAAGACGGTAATAATGTCCCCTGTACAGAAGGTAAGTTCAGCCTGGGGGAAAAGGAACATAGCGGTCGGTGTTTGGTTAGGCAAAGATTATCATTTTCTTTACTAAATCTGGTAATATTTTTCTCTTCCTTTTATGTTAAGACAGAGTTGGTGAAACCAAGTTGAACTGAGAGAGCAATTGCATTTTTTTTTAGAATGCAAAGTCTAGGCACGTCTCTTAGGTTACAGGCAGCCGCAGGGCTCGCTGCGACGAACGAGCTGAATGCAGCCGTACCCTGGAGATCCTCGGAATTCCTCTGCGTGAAACTGTGGGCAGCCTGAACAGCCTCTGAAGCCAGCTCTGTGGTGAGCAGGCTGGTGAGCTACGTGGCTTCAAAGGTCCCCTAAAATCATTCCTCTGGTGAGGAGGAACAGGACTGATGGGCACAAGAAGAGCTGAGAATGTTGTTTCCAAAACATAAACTAAAATTCTGGAGCTAAGCTGGATTCTGTTCAATAAAGGTGTTGGCACAGTCACCTGCAAACAGTATACTGAGCTCTTTAATTGTCTGATGTTTAACTTAATTACTTTAAAATTTTTAATTCCTTGTGGCCATGGGTAATACGGAGAACAAGGAGGAGGTCTGCAATATATCAGTGCAATCCATTTATTGCCCAAACTACTTTGTAGCACTGTAATTTTGAACCCGACTTGGGTCACGGAGAAATGTAAGACAGCTCTGGCTGAGTTTTAATATACCAAGTCCCAGTTGTTTGAAAATGCACTTTCTTGTTTAAAAAAAATACCCAAGTTGTTCTATACGCCAGTTAGAAACAAACTGACCAAGTGAGCAACAACAGAAATTGGTAACTGAGGAAACTCCGAAGTATGCAGTATTTTGTTTGTGGCTCTGAGGGTACCCTGACATTCTTACCACCATGCTTATATCAATGAAAATTGCATCAAATCTTGGTTGAGGAACTTACCGTGTAACATCAAAGACAATGTAAAAGTGATTCCATTGTTGCTGGTGGCAAATATGGAGAGATGGGAGACTGTGTGCAGGGAAATGGAAGATGCGCTCACAATGAAGATCTAGCTAATGCTCAGTTGTTTAAATGAAGCTCTAACTAATATTTGGTGGTTGTTTAAGATATTTTTACAGTGTTATAAAACAAAACAGGATTAAAGACAAGATGACAGGACAGAGACACAAAATCTCGGAGATACTAATTAAGAAAAAAATACCATGTATTCTGAAAGCTGTTCCCCTGTGCTACAACGGTGTGATTTGAGTTGGGGAAGAGGCTGACGCATGAAGGATGGTGAGGGAGCTTACAGACGTTTAAAGCATGCTTCAGTGTCAGCTGGAACACTTCTCCAAAGTAATCATCTTACATGGAAACATGTAAGGGAAGTTTGAAAGCGATAAATGGAAAATAATCATTCTCTAATATTTATAACTCCATGCTTTTTTCCTTATAGAAATTAATATATACAAGCACACACATTGTACATACACACATTGCACGGTCATGTATCTGTAATTATGTGTTAAGCCATATTCAGTAAATCCTACAAAAGATATTCCTTGATTGTTTTTGAACAACAAATATAATTCTGCTCGTGCAGGATTTATGAGCCTTTACTATACATGCATGAAAATACTTGTCCATTGTTTGTAATTCTGAATGTTTTTTTTTTTTTTTCCTGCACATCCACTGTAATGGGTAACAGTGCTTGCCAGCACCAGCTGTGTTTCAATGAAATGCTGGCTCCACAGGTGGCAAACGCAGTGAGCAGTTCTGTACATACCTCTACGTCAACGTTGGGAGAACTTTCTCGTGGATCGTAGTCGTAGAGCGCTACCATCCTTCTTGTGGACACCGAGTGCTGTCTGCCACTGCGTCTGTTTCTTTCTGTTCCAATCACAGGGAGAGGAGGGGAAGGGAAGCTATCACAGTTATTTTGAACACAAACCACACGGTGCTATTTTCCCCCACATCACTCACAACAGAGCAGTAACAGGGCTGGTATTTCTCTAGCACAGCGGTAGGACGCCGTGGATTACCACGCCTATCAGCACAGACAAACGTTTTGAAACAGCGTGTGCGTTTCACAAGGAACTTCACAGTTTGCCCTGAGCTACTGAAACCTCTGAACAGCATTTAGCTGCAAAACTCATGTTCTGAAATTGTCTGCCATTCTCAGAAGAATCAGGGTTTACCAGGGTGTACAAAGCTAAACATTCCAAATAGGGGTTTATTTCATTTTCGTAAAGCTACCACACTTCTATCTCTCCCCTGCCATCTCCTAGTCTTGAGTTTTTGTGCCTGGGATTATTCTTCAGCTTTCTGCTGGGAGACTGCAACTGAAAAATGGACCCCCCCAAGCTGTCCCATGACAAAAGAGGTTACCCAGTACTTAAGAAGTCCGCAATACTTTCAAGACTCTTTGACTACAAAAACCCACTCTCAAGTCCTGTTTAATTTTGCAAGTTTCCTTTCTGGGGAGCAGAAGGGAAGGAGTAAAATAGTAGATTACAGGAACCACATGGAATGTTCATTGATTGCTATTAAACATTTATGGAGAAGTCCAAAATGGGCCGCATTTTAAATTCAAATGATATTAGCATGATTCTTGCAGATGATTGCTGTAGCAAGAGAAACATGCTTGTTAGTGCTACTTACAGACAGGCATTGAGGGCAGGTCTGATGAGCGTTACGCGGTGTGACAAAGGAAACCTGGGGTCAGGGGGCACCCTATGACTGTTCTGCAGGAGGGCGAACGTTGAAGGTTCAGCTAACGTAGGAGCAAATACTGAGTGCAGCACGTGCTCACAGGTTTCACATCACCCACCAGCTGGCACTGACGCGTTCAGTCAGAGGAGGCCACTTACTTTTGCAGTGAGCGGGTTGGAGTTACTTTCCCAGCTATCAGTGCAAGGGATTCACACAGAACACAAGCAGAGATCCAAAATGAAGGCATGGACTCTAACAGATGCAGGACCCAATTCCCAGGTTTCCCAAAACCTTGGATCAACCCGTACTGAAACGACTATCTCAGAGCAGCACTTCTCACTCTGAACTTCTCTGGGGCAAGACACTGCCTACAGCCCAGGATCAAGGACTATGAGCAAGAAAGGAATCAAAACATGATTCTCTGTGTGTTTGCTACGTGGCAGTATCTTCCAGCTTCTGGCTTCCAGGAGATCAAAGGCATAAAAAATATAAATCTAGACAGCTCAAATCATTCCAGCTAATTTACAGCTTGAATCAAGTTATTGTTTCTTAGCACAGACCTCTTTTAGACTTTCTGGATCTGCGGTGTACAGAGCGTGTGCTCTCTTTGAAACGGTCACAGTTGACTTCAGGAAAGGAATGCATACAAATAAAAGAAGAGAAGATATGAAGCTGTTCAAAGTTCTGTTTTTAAGGATTTAATGTGGGCAAAGGATTAAGAAAAATATAGCCATATGAACACAGCATGTAAGGAGTCTGATATGACATCAAAAATACGAGCAACGACATGAAGCGGACTCACAGCGCCTGCTTCTGCTAAAAGATCCACGTGGCAGCAAGGACCTGAGCACATGGATCTCTTTGCTGTTCAGAATTCATAGTTAGTTTTAAAGTAAGCCAAACTAACTGTTCTCTCCCATCCATTAATAAGAGCATTTTTGGTTTGTTTTGGCTTGGTTTTTTGTTTGTTTGTTTTAATGTGGCTAACAATTTAAATCATTAAAGAGAAAATATATGATGCTTTTGAATTGCTGCAATATTTAAAGGTGAACTGCTGGGGGTAGGTTGCTAACAGCTCTCAGAAATGTCTCAGAATAAAACTCAGTGCTTAAAAGTACAAGGCAGGGCAAAATTCCATCTCAAATTGCCTCCCTCTCCAAGATAAAAACTTTGATTTCTCAGCTGTTACGGAAGACACTGCTAGTTGAGTGCAATGAACAAAGACAGTGACTTTTGCAGACTGTGACCCTTAGGCAGCCAAAATATTAAAATTATGGGCAGTTAGGTAGATGAGTGGTTTCATTTTCACTGGCATTCTGTACCAACAACTTGCTGACTTCCGTAAGAACTGAGAGCACTGAGCAGGATTTACAGCAGTTTCAAACATATCTGTTTACAAATCTATTCTCTGTATTCAAATATGTCCTCATCATAGAATTAGAAATACATTTAGACTCTTCTTAATCCCAAGAAACCTTCAGTTGTGTTTACAGAGGTGACAGCAGGTTAGGTATCCCATTCCTACAGAGGTCAAATGTGTAGAGCCGTGTTAACGACTGCGTTTGCAGAATAACGCTGTGCACAGCCAACCTGTCTGCCTGTCTCAAGCTCCTGAAGAGTACCTGTGGGTTCCGATAGCTGGAGGAGCAGGGGGGCACTGGGGTTTACAAGCACACAAACGGGACCACTGGTTGTGTTGCCGTGGCAAATGTCAATAAATACACAGATTTGAAAAGACAGCAATCAAGAACTCAAGTCATCCCTCCCTTTCATGGACAACAGAGATTTAAAAAAATATCTCAATATCTTAAAAAGCAACAAAAAATAATTTGTCTCACATTTACTAACATGATTTTGGATACAGTAAGGTTTTAGTGAATCTAAGAAAACAATTGTGGAAGATTTCTTTGTTTTTAGCAACCACTTTTACAGTTCACTTTTAAACAGGACTGAACCAGTTCCAGCCCTTTGTACTTTCTGAATTAAGCTGAAAGTTTTATGACATGTTGAGATACTGGTCTAAAATTTACATTTAGAAGAAAATCTTAGTTAAGATACTTGCATCATGTGCCTTGTACAGCAGCGTAACGATGATGTATTGCAAGTGCTTTCAGAACACAGAATCATTTGGCCAAACTCTGCTTTTTAAGGGGTTTGTTACTGCAATATCTGTAAAATCTTGTAATAGTGCTATCCCAAATTTTATTATACATAACCCTTTGCCACCATCCCTTTCAATTATTGGTAAAGTAGGAAAATGTAGAAGAGTAAAAATAACAGCAAACAAGTGATTCATTTTATGCTTTGCAGCAGTGAGCGTATCACAAAGCACCTCAGCACAGCACACTCCAAAGCACAGGGATCTTGTTCTGTGTCTAGAACTCTTTCAGGTAAGAAAAACCAGTTTTTAAAAAATACGAAGTTACGGGTGGAGTAGTGAAGATAAAAATCCTTATTTGCAGCAAAGGATGTGACCAAGATTAAATATTTGTTGAATAAAGTTATGCAGTGACACAGAATGTATCCCATAATGTAGTAAATTGCTGTAAGATTTAGATGCATCTGCATATAATAAAAACAAAAGGCAAAGCGGATCCAGCCAAGTTAATAGCACCCAAGGAGTTGGTGAATTGGTGCATGTATGTTTTCCCTTACCTATTTTCTCTACTGGTGTGTTCAAGGGAAGGAAACCTTGTTTTAGAAGCTGATCCATCATCTCTTCGTCATCTGCTTGGATCTCGGAGACCATGTTACATGGGATAAGGCCAATTCTTGTACAGGTTTCTCCACGATAAAATCCATCAGCATCTTTGTCCCCATAAACCTGATATTTAAATAATAATAATAATGGTGTTGGTCAATAAAGCTTTTAGCAGTTAGGATTTTTAATAAAGGCAAAATGGTTTCCAACGCACAGATTGATGATTACAATTTAGGTGTGAAATTATATTAGTTTTCGACTATTGTGACTTAAATTACAAAACTGGAAGTGTTAGATTAGTTTGAATTTGGTTTCTTTAGCAGAAAGTGGACTGTTTTTGTTAGCATCAGAAAGCACAACAAATAAGGGACACCACCGAAGGTCATCAGTTGTCCCATGTGCTAAGCCAGAACTATGCTGAACGGTTCCCGTGGGCGTGCATGGAACTGTTCTTACAGCAGCACTTGTTGGTGCCATATGAGCCACACTGCAAAGTGAAGCATTTGCAAAACTGTGCCAAAGTTCTATCACTTTGAATAGAACTTGTATATGACAAAAAAAAAAAAAAGCCTATTTAATACTTAATATACTTGAGGTATATACTTAGCTCTGTTATCGTCTTTCCAGAAAACATGAATTAAGCTACAAATATAGCATCAGCTTTTGTCAGTGAGAACAGGTAAATACAAAATTTCTGTCTGAACTTCTAAAAATTCATGTTTGCCTATGATATACAGGCCCAGGTCCAAGATTGTACTACACAAAAACGATGTCCTTAAGGTAAAACTGATACTCTAATTTAGATTTTCTTGTTTAGGCAAAATCAGTTGCTTTATTTCTTTTCATTAAAAGCAAAAAAAAAGAAATCCAAACCGGTCACTTTGATTCAAATCAGAGTTTGATAAAACTGACCTTTCAGCAGCCTCAGCTCTAGTGCAGGACAGTTTCTCAGTTTTCATCTCTTACCTGGCCCAGTCGCTGCTTGGCACAGTGCAGCACCTGTGACTGCAACGCGTGCAGGACAGACCCCGCACAGCTCGCGGTGGAACTGCCCCCCCCATCCCAGCGCTCAGGTGGTGTATGAAAGGTATTTTGGAAATGCAAACTAGTCCACGTTCACAATAATTTGATGAGAAATAAAAAGGAGATCGCATAGTAATTACCATGGGCCCAAAAATAAAATGAACATCAGCCAGCATCAATAACTTATGTAGGATCTCTCGGGACTTTTCAGTGGCAAACATGCACATCAGTGAAGGAATAATTGAAACACCAGAGTCAAGTGAACATTGCTTCGGAGAAAAGTAAGTTCTTAAACAATTTCCATATTTTTGGTATAAATTTATATCATAACATGCAAGGAAGAAAGCAAAATATCTACACTGAAGTATTTAACATCAAACATTTGTGATTTTGTATACAGGCATTGGTGTAAGGATCCAATCCAACACAGTGAAAAGAAGTAAATGTTTTATTAGTTTAAGTTACAATTTTATCTTTAAAGCAGGTATTGTAACAAGTGAGTCTGTATTATTTCAGGTTCATTTTCAGATAATGCTTAAATCTCAGTTAAACCTTGGAAGCCCTTCCTTCTTCCCTCATTTCCACTCACTTTGTACCAGACAGACTAGACACAAGGCTCCAGGAGGAGATGCTTACATCTGCTGATTCAGCTGAAAAATCTGCTAGCTTTTTAAAATCAGAACAGCAAACGGAACAGATCTGCCTTGCAGCTGCACAGTCATAATGAGGCAAGCTGTGACAGAGGGCAGGGAGAGAGACACTGTGTCTGCCACCTGACACGGGCTGATCCTTCTGCTCCCTCTTCTAGGGTCAGCTTGTGCACCTTGCACTGATTAGTCAGAAAAGGAAGTGACTCTTCCAGTTGCAGGAGAGGATGACTGGAAGAGAAATACCTAATTTTGGACCCTGATTAATTTTAAGCATATAGGAGGTGGTAGTGTTCAGTGTTAAAAAAAATAACAGCCGCTGCAGGTACATACGAAGGTACAACACTGAGCACTTTTGCAGTGCTTTTGCAGTAAAAAGAACATAACTTCTGAAGTAGTTTTTCTCTGTAGGGTTTGTGGCAATGGACACGGGGGGCATTAGAGCCACAATTTTGGTGTGGCACATAACTCTCTAATCAAATCCAGCCATAACTACCTAAGGTTACTTGGAGATTTTTGCGCATTACCTAATTATTTTGAAGCCATTAGCAGTAGGTATTAGGTTCCAAATCCAACAAGATTTACAGCCTGGAGAAAAAAATCATGTTGGACTCTGGTCACACAAGTTGCTTTCTCCGCTGGGAGCAAAGGAGACCCTGTTTGTAACACTGGGTCCTTTGTTTTTAGATCTCACCTTAATGATCTGCCCTTCTTTAAATGGCAGCTCTTCTTCTGCAGCATCAGGATTCGGGGACATGGTCAGCGGGTCGTAGTCAAAGAGTGCAACAAATATTCGAGTAGAAATATCTTCTGTGCCAGGATCTGTTTCTGATTCTTCATAAATATCTGGAGAAAGATGGTCATGACCACCATAGCCATCTATGGAAGTAAATTCAGAAAACAACAATTCAGTAATACAAGTTCGCCTCATTTTTCAACTATTCTAGTTAATATTTGAAAAGCATTGGGCATTTCAATGAAAACATATGGGTGTCCTATAGAGTTCAGCTTTTTTTTTTTTTTTTTTTAATTAGCAAGTTAAGATTTTTAAAACATATTCAATCTGCATGCACTGCATGTGGTGTTGATCTCCTATACCACTTTAACATTCACACATACGAACGTAGCTCAGGCAAGAAAGCCATTTTTGTTAGGTTTACTGCAGTTTGCTACAAATTAGTGAAGCATGTTAAGAATGACACAGTGATGAGTCTGATAGGTTTTATCATTACTGCAAAGATAACCATACTTTTGATCCATCAGTTTTCCAGCACAGCTGCTTCTGTTCTTCACGGACACAAGGAAGCACATCCCAGCTGTGTTGACGTACCATGTTTTAGGTACAGGGTGTAAAACATGCTTATAACCTCACCCGTCCAGACAGCTAAGAATATATTGCAGTAGTGTTAAGTTATGCCAGGGTTGGAGCTACACTACTATTTTGTTTAAACACAGTCAATAGTTAACAGGGCCAGCAGTGCCCCCAACCAACCCAGACACTATAAAGCATAATAAAATCCAGGAGCAATGGTTAGCTATGACTGTATTTAATTACAGGCTCAGTAGGAAAGATCATCCACGAGTACCACCATCCTTGGCACTGTACTGCAGTCGGTCCTCTGCGGGGTACCCAATCAATGAGGATATAAAAAGTGAAAACTGGCTGTTTGTTTCACATAGCCTTCACATTTTTCGAGTTACCTGGAGAATTCATTTAGTCCCTGATTCAACAATATACTTGAGGATGGACTTCAGTAAAACTGAATTAGAAAACTAGGCCAAAATAGCCAACAGTGAGTGTTTTGATTGACAGGTTTCAAACACTCTTAATTTTCTTTTGAAAGAGCATGTGGCAGCACTTCCACAAAAGAAAAAAAAAAACAACACCACCACCAAAAACACAACCAAAACCAAACATGCTCTTTCAAGATACATGAAGCTGAAGACCCAAAAATGACGCACTTAAAATCACAAGCCACTTCTGTAAAACTTTTAGTGTGCAAGTACCACTAACTTACATGGCAGTCAGGTACTTTTGCTCTTTGCTGAATCAGTACGTATCATTCAGTTTGCAAGATCTTTCACAAAAATAGAGAATGTGATGTCATGAACTACAACAAAAATGGAGTAGCTATATCAATTTTTTTCTGAACAATTTTTATATTAATACAGTTTTTACTGCAATTATGAAGTAAAGACTTTTCTTGTAGTAGTAGTAGTTTGAATATTTAATATGTAATAGTGCAGATAAAATTTCTCTTTTTGCCTCAGTTCCAGATTTCATTCCATATTTGACATGATTAAACTACCACAAAGTATTTTCAGAGGGTCACAGCTTTAAGGGAACAGCTACTGTCTCTTGGGTCCAGAGTGCAAGAAAGAATGTGAGTAGGGAAAAGTGCAGAACAGCAAAAGGGCAGGGAAAAATTCCAGCCAAGAAGCTTTATGCAGGCACAAAGCACAGAAAGGAAGTGTGGGAGAGGTGCACATATGGGACAGAAAGCAATGGGACACAACGGGTGGGATTCCTCTCTGTTCTGTTCTCCTCCCATAGCCAGGCTGCAGTCTTTATGTGGTTTATACTCAGGCCCACCAGGTAACTTAGAACAGGTTGGTTAAGGGTGGGATTTTGGGTTTGTTTTTAACTAAAAATACAGATTTTTGCATCTAACTCTGACTGCAATTAACAGAGTTAGACGCAAACATGACTTCTAGCCAAACATACCTCAGTTAAAAGCACTGGCTTGCAGTAACCTGGCTTACAATAGTCAGGTTTGCTTCAGTGAATGAGAATGCAAATACTCTTCTTGATTAGCTCATTAGCTACAAATCTTATTTATCTGAAGATGTATATGCTATACATACACACACATAACTGTGTATGCAAAATCTCAGCCTGTGGATGCAGCCAGCCAGATTCCCAGCTGATGTCATTCACTGCAGAGGCACTGCATTCAGCTGCCATACACTGATTGACACAAGTTGGTGATCTGCTTGCAAGTATGTCAGATAAGTTTGCTTTGAAACCCAACATCAAATTACTACTTACTTAAACTTTCAGGGTCTATTTGCTTCATGCCAGAAATCACAAAAAAAAAGGAAGAAAGAAAAAGATGTTTCCTAGCTCCATATACGACCTAGGCTGCTTCTATGGGTTAAGTGTTAGACACTTCACCATGTTATGAACTATGAAAACTGAGTTGTTGATCATGTAATGATTTCTATGTTGATGAAGCAACAAATACTATCAGCACTGGGTATAATTACCTTAACTCTGTAATATAAATTTGTTAGAAGACCCTGAATCATCATTTAGCCCACGCCAAAAATCAGAATAATGTTTGGTAACTGGTTCCTATTACTGAACGTTGGGTTATGATGTACCAGCTACTGCTGGACCCTGGCCAGTCTGTACAAATCAGGTGGAATGCAGTCACTGGATGAATGCTCGTTCAGGTATAGACAGTAAATACTGACTGGCGTTAGTAGCAGCGCAGCTTCACAGAGGTTCATGCAACGCAGTGTGCTTGGACTCAGTCAGGTATGGAGAGGTGGCTGCACAGCAGTTTCAGGACAGAGGACTAAGGGTTGTTTGTCCCTTACAGCTGAGCTGGAGAAACTTACCTGACAGCAGACAGGATTTAAGAGCTAGTTCCCTTGGCATTCTGCATTGCATGCAATGTTGTCATACAGAAACCGCACTTGTTAACACGCAGCTCTAAAATGTGTCTGTCACAACGGATGAATAATGGTCGGCATACCGTATCTATATTCAGAGGCCATGGTACGCTGCTGAGGCCATTTCTTGTGTCCACCAATGCTGCGATAATAAGCTTCTTCTTTTACAGGTGAAATATTTCCCTCACTACCTGACCGAGACCGACCGCCTTCACTGTTACTGTCCATTGTAATTTCTATGGAGAAAAAGGGAATGATCTATTAAAACATATTGTATTGTTGCCTTTGTGGAGGCTCCTGTGGGCAGGCTTTGCCTACCTTCTTTTCTCACTTGCATATAGTAGGAAGGCTAAACACTGTGGGGGCTTTGCCAAACGTCTCAGCCTCTAGAAATCCTCCTTCAGCAGGGGAATCACAGAAATGTGAATTTCCTTTTAGAAAACATCTAAATCTTGTGCTTTTTAAAATTCAAACAGGGTAAATATTATTTGTTAGGTCTTTGGATAGGAATCATCTTTTATTATGAGGTTTAAATAATCCTACCTGACAGATCTGCAAGGTCAAGAGCACTGTAAACTGTGTTTCACCTTCTAAAGTACCAACCTAAAAACAGAAATTAATTAATTTACTTAAATCCTACCTGCAACAAGATACTAATCCAAAGTATTTATAGCTTAATGGAGAAAATACCTCAAAGAATTTAAATTTTGGAAAATTTGGAGAAAGATATGATCTTTGGAATCCTGACAACATTACAGTATTTAAGGTCTTTCCCACTCATTTAAACTCCCAGAGCTGCTTTAAGAACCTCCCATAATAGTGATGCTGAATAAGTCTGTAAATACTCCAGGCACACATGTAAAGGAATGAACAGCTGCCAAGAAATTTGGAATCCACATTTTTGAGCTGTATACTGAAGCCAGTAACAGTTTCATGTATTTAAGCTGTCTAAACTTTGGTGTATTATAATGACAGAACAGTAACAATTTCATCCTTCCAAAACCCTGTTTGCAGCCATTATTCATGGGAAACTTCTCTGTCAGTGCAAGTTCTGAACAGCTGGTTCAAGTCTCTGCAGTGCTCTACTACACTGATTTTGCATGCCATAACTCGCTTTATTTATGAGGTCAGTGCATTTAACTGGTACATTTCATATCTTCCAGAATTTTGTCCAGCAAGCTTTGTGCAGAGTTTTATCTAGTGTTTATATTTGCTTCATTTTTTCTCAAAGTGATTCACTACAGTATGATGCTGGAAGTGAGAAACATCTTCCAGCAATTCTAACTACCAGTCTTTTAGTCAGGAATTAGGACTCTTGATATCTAAGCCAGCTCCGGCCTCTCATTCTTTAAGTTGTACTGAAAGAGATAAAATCTAGGATTTTAGTTTCTGTTCAATCATCTGATTGATTGATTATAATAAATTAATTTCTTTGTCTGATTCCTGACTGCTATTGAAGTGCCAAGGAGCAGAGTCATTACTTGCTGGAATTTGTGTCCTGACTTTGTTGACATAAAATGAGCTCTGACAAATTTAATCACTTTCCTATTCTTAATTAAAATCAAAATTAAAGGGAAACCCACAGGACTAATTCAAACAAATCTGTCTATTCTCTTGCTATTTACAAAAATTTTTTAGCAGATAATATAAAACAATGAATATAGACAAAAAACTTGGCTTAAGTAGTCCAAACGTAAACTGAGGATCTTTACTCCTGAGAAAAAAAAAAAAAAAAAAAAGGCTGCTTTCAGATAGGAAAGGAAAAAAACATGAAAATCTAACAGTCTTAACACAAGCATCTGAATGCTGCATGGTTCAGCTAGCAATAACCTGTCAATAGAAGCACAGGAGCCTCCCTGGAGGTGATTTTCCTCCATACCATTTTCATATTAGTGTAATTCCATTAACATCTGTGAATATTATCCTGGTTTACAGCAGGATGCGGGAAGAGAATCAGGCCTCTGAAAAAACATGCTATATTGCAGATATTAAAGAAAGTTTCATGCATTACAGCTCTGTGTGTATTGTGATCTACAGTTTCATGAATAATTACTATCCAACAGGTATCAAAATGATTGTGCCACTAAGAGGATTTTGGTGTTAATTGATAGTGTGGGCATTTTAGTGTGAGCCCACGAAAAGGGAAAAATATTAAATATTTAAAAATAAAGGCATTCCTTTATGTTCAATCTCTTTCCTTCTGCTAATCCCCATTTGTGATGTCTCTCACCCACATAAATGTCAGATAACAATTGCCTGACACTGATTCCTGCTCTTCCTGATGTTGTGTACAGTATTAACAAAGTAAAGTACAGGTCAGGGACAGGAACCACACTGATTTTACATCTTCCTGGAGTAATGTTCTGCTAATAGCTCGCAGAACTCTTTCTGCATTTGTTTTGCAAGTGTTTCCTAATTTTTCACTTTGAATGTTCCTTATTTGTCAACATGGAGTGCAAGTTTTACAAAAGTGTGTTTGTCCATAGTGTCTTGATTCCATTATCTTTTCTGCACTACTTTTTGGATTTCCTGGTATACACCAGCATATATTTTAAGTCATATATAAACAAGAATAGGGATAAAATATCAAATCCAGTAAATATATGCAAGTTCTACTAACTTGTTACATTTAAGAGCTTCCTTCTTTTCTTGCTGAATTCCAAAAAGTAGTCAAGAAAATGGAAAGTGAATGCAATATGATGGCTGATGAATGGGAAGATGGATGGCTGAATGGATCGCTGAATGAGTACATTTATTTTATTGATGGTATTCCTGCCTGCATTATCATTTCTTTTTAGGTAAGATTTGACAATATCTAAACTTAAGCAAGCTTAGAAAAGCTCCAAGACCCATTAAATTCAATGAAAATACTCCCAGTCATGTCAATGTCTATCCCTTCAGCCCCGATGAGAACCCAGTATGCTTATATTTAGCTCATATTTAGATGGAGAAGCTTTTAGTTCCATCTCATCTCATTCAAGTAACTAGGAGAAACCGTGGTTCAAGACAAGTGTCTGTTGCAAGGACCGCCTCCCCAACTCTGAGGCTGCAAAGAACAGAAATGCACCAATCTGTCCAACTAACCAATGGAAGGGACCAACATTGGTCGAGACCTTTGTGGCACTGCACTGCCATGAGAGGACCTTCGCCCTGCATGCTCCACCCTTTCAGGCCGTCCTGCAGATGACGGATTACCTAAAAGCTAAAAAACAACAGAAAAAACAGGTTTGTAAGTTACATGCATGGTAACATTATGGTCATATGGTTGGACATTAATCAGGTCAATCACATTTGGAAGCATAAGCTCTAAAGGCAACTAAACTTAGTTTTTAACTGAAAGGTTAGCTGAAAAGTAAATACTGTTGCCTGGCAAACCTGCAAAAGGAAAAATGGTTTCCTGATTTATGGCAGAGTTTTGCAACGAGCAGTCACACATCAGAACAAAAAGAAAAGAAAAGAATAATTTTTGAAACATTCTTTTGCCTTTGTTGTTGCTGCTAAAATGACGTTACAATCTCCTGAAGGGTTGCACAACCAGTCGTGAGAGCTGATGAGATCAGACTACACTGAAAAGGCAAGTCTTTTCTTGTTTTCAGCTCTATAGCTTTGTCCAGCTTGCAGCATGTGAACAAGAGTTTATCCATTTGTCTTTGAGCACACTGCTTTTCTATAGCGGCCTTTGGTTGTTAAAGCCTTTTATAGGTTATTGAAAAGTGTAGAAGGGAATGCAGACCCACTTCATCTCACATCACAGCTGTCTCTTTCTGTTCACTACCCTTGCAGAAAGCGTTGCTATTTTAATAACTAAATGGTACTATTTTAATGCTCTCCAGAGTTCATCATACAGCCATTGAGATTAATACATCTTGGGCATCAATTTTAATGGGAAAAAAATTTAAGGATCATTTCAGAATAAACTGCTGGGCTAGAAGAGCAGGCAGCCGATTTCTACTCATACACGAAACACATCTGATTTGAGATTTCCACTCTGGATCACTGTAGACTGAGAGGGTAAAGAACTTGTTTGAACTTTGGGAGCAGGGAAGCCTATGGATGCATCTGTCAAAGCATGGATACTCTGCTATAGACTAATGGACAGAAATGTGATTAGGAAAGATCACACAGAGGCATCCTTGAAAGATGTGGAGCAGCTCTGTCCTCTCCCTTTCGAAGAAGCTGTTTGCCTGCATTCTCTTGCAGAGATGCAGACTGCAACTTCAAAGGCAAGAAGAGATGATCTAAAAAGGAAGTCAAAGTAGTGACAGTGCAGAGAGAAGGTAGAAAATGGAAATATGATGAAACCTGTGACTCAACAAATGTGGGTCACTGTCACACAGGGGAGAATCTTGATTGTCCAAAGATGGTTCATGATAATGAGCATATCCTAAAAAATTCAGTGAGTGAGATGAACAAAAACAATATGATGGAATGGATTCCTTGAAATATTTAAAATAATAATAATTACTAATGAAATATTTTTCCAGTTAAAATGCAGATTTTTTTTTTTAAGCAACACTTAGATGGGCAAAATAAAGAAAAACAATCTTTGGGATAAACTGTAGTTCAGCTAACCCTTAATTAAAATTTAGATTCAGTTGTCCTTTAAGAAAAGCAGCCATTATTGTAATTTGTTCTGTGGGAAAATCATTGTAAAGCAAATTAAACTGATTTCAGCATGACATAAAAGATGACTGTAAAGCAAAATGTAGAATCATAAACAAAAATGAGTGGGGAGGGGGAAAAAATGGGAAAAATGCAGCAGATAGGTCCAAAGGATGGACTCTAAAAATTAATTCAGGAAAAAAAAAAGAAGAAAAAAAATAACAAGAGAAAGAAAACTGATTTGGCAAGCAGATGTTAGAAGGAAGATTTATTTCACACACCAGAGAGTCTTCTGCATCTCTGTGGGATGGCTTTGCATGTGGACCAGCTGCCCTAGAGTCAGCCATTTTTAAGTCGGTCTTCCAGCCTCCCTGAACATCTTCATTTGACAAATTATCTGTTCTATTACATTTCTGGGTCTCATACTTTTTCTCGTAACTGGACTTGACCTGTTCACTTCTGGGCTCTACAAAAGAAGGACCCAAGTCACCAAAATCTTCTTCAATGCTGGTTTGTCTTGTTAAAGTTTTCCTGCGAGCAAGCAATGGCCTCATGCTTTTCCTGCAGGAACAATTAGCAGTGTCTGCACAACAGCTAGATGCAACATTGGCAGAAACTGAATCACAAGTATATCTGAAAGTAAAACGAGATTCTTCTTCTTCACTTCCACAGTCTAGTCCACTGTCTGGGCTTCTTGATAAGGACCGGCTATATTTACATCCTTTGTCGTCTGCAGCAAAATCCTCCATGCCTGAAATTCTGTGCTTGGCTGGGTACCAGAAGTTGTGCTGCTGGTCTTGATTGTAGGGCCTAGGCGGTCTAGAGTCTCTAGCTATTGTGGGTTTCTTTTTATAGGGCATACCTAAACCCTGCTTGTACAGCAGTTCAGAGTATTCACCATCCTCTTCAGCTACTTCTGGAATACTGAAAAGCTTTTTACTGTGATGTATCTGCTGTGAAAAGTCAGGCTGTTCCAAAAAAGTGGCGTCAGTGGTCTTATTCTTATTATCCTTAAGATTATGTAATGTTAAAAACCAGACAGGGAACAAATAGTGTGTGACAAAAATAAAATGGGAGGGAAAAGGGAGAAGAAAAGAAAAATAAAGACAGAATTAGTTTTAGAGCAATGGCAAACATAAGACATGCAGCTTATTTAGTGAAAAGGATGTCATGCTTTGAATGTGAATCTGTGAAAAATAAAGACATGATTAAGAAGTTGCTGTGTGTCAGATACAACATGAGAGGTCAATACAAACAATGCATTTAAAACAAAGCAATAGAAGCTGCACACACGTTCCAGCATGGTGAATGAGAATGGCACTAAGAAGTGGCACTAGTGCTTAGGACATTCCTTGTCCCATGACAAACTGCAATTTAATTTTTCTTTGTAACCAGAACCCATATCTGATAATGAAAATTCTGTTCTAACAAGCTTTCTTGCTTTGCATCTGTTACAGCATCCTATACGAGTAGCAAATATTCCTAGATCTCCTGCCAGAGGAGAGAAATTCTGCAGACATCATTAAAGAAGCTCTAGTTTCCTTTGTAAAACTGTAAAAAAGCAAAAACAAAACAAACAACTGCACCATTTTCAAAGCTTGGCTTCCCCAGAAAGAACTCTGAGAAGCAGGCTGCTCCCTGATGTCTCCTGGGCTGCACTGTCATCATCTCTCATCATAATCTTGTACCTGCTTGATAAAACCAACATTTGAAAATCAGCCTATTAGTAGAAGTCTGTTCATAAGAGAAGCAGGAAAACTATCCCAGCTTGAATAAAATAAGTCTTCTGAACATGATAATGTTTTTGGCATTTTTGTGTTATAATTACACAAAACACACGTTGGTGGAACAGAAGAAACCTATACAGTGTCTTTGCTGGACTCCAAGAAGAGACTGTATATATTTGACCTATGTTAATTCATTTTGAAATGTATGTCACTCCTGTGAAACTTCTATGACAAATTGCCACAGAAGTGGGAAAACGTCAGTAAATATGAACAAGAATAGTTTTGATCTGAGTTCAAACATTACACGTTTTAGAATACTCAGATCTGGTAAGTGAGCTCAATCTTCCCTTCATCACCAATGCCTGCCTTTTTTTAGGGAACCATTAGAGGAAATGACAATCTCCCAACAAAGCAAGTATATATCTGCATGCAAAACATTTTCTTGTTACTTGAGGCTATCTATTAACTTGGGAGAGAACGTGCATGGTTGGCGTACTTTCAAGATGCAAGAGGAACAGGAATCTGTTTATGTTATGGAAAATTGAGTAAACATGGTTTTCTTCCTTTTTTTTTTTTTTCTTAACTACTGCTGTTGCAAAGTAGAACTGGATTAGTGAAACGGGGAAGTTACTGAGCACTTTGGGATCAGAACCTGACCTGCAGTTTGCATCAAAAAACTTATCAACATGCTGGGCAATATGTCCTCCAAATAAGCCTTCGACATCCATGAGTCCTTCCCCACACAATGAATTCCACTTCTGCAAATTAAGTCAACCAACCATACCTTCCACATAGACTGCTACATCAAGAGATGCATGCCAGCAGAATTTAACGTCCAAAATGATTTACTACACCAATTAAAGATCTAGATCTTTGTATTTAAATATCAAAATCAGTAATACTATTTTAAAACCAAAGAATAGGTATAATTTCTGATGCATGAAGAACAAGAACAGTCTAGGGATAATTCACTTTTTCTCTAGAGGAAAGGATCAGAAGCAGCATGCAGAAGGATTTCTGTTTCAACCTTTATGACAGTAGAAGAATTGAGATGCTTATCATTTTTGCTTTTGAAAAAGTACCTCTCTTATTCTAGGTAGTATCAGAATAAAAAAGCTCAATTTACAGTGCATGAAAGCAGTTACAACAATGGTCAGAATTCTTCTATACATGAGAACATAGCATTGTTTTCTAGTTAAATAACAGCATACTGGAAGAAAAATCCACAGTTTTCCTTATCACTCATGTTATCCAACTTGCTAAGAAAACGATTTGGTGTAGTTGATCGACACATAAAAAGCAAATACAGTTCACACATACTGTGGGATATATATTTTCTGCATAGTGCAAGTTCAGCATTCTGCATATAATTTGATTGCTTTCTTTCATGACAAATATTCTTCTGTAGTGTTAAAGCAGAAATCCTGATAGATATTTTCTACTGTCTGGTGATTCCTTAATTACCCCAAATCCCTTTCTTACAAGTGTGCTTTTTTAAAGTAAGAAGAAGAGATGGCACTAACGCTAACAACAGGAAAAAATTCATCAGACGTGAAAAGCCTAAATTGTTCTGGGTGGGTTTTTTTTTCTTCCCCCTATATGTATGCATGTTTATATAAACAATTCATTGTCTGGGTAGTACATGCAGTATATTGTCATATAAACATGGGAAAAGATCCTGGATATAGAGCAAAAATTGCAACTTCCACTATTACATATAGGAAAATAGTCAACTAGAGCTAAAGGATTAGACATCCAACAATGGAAAGGGGGGAAAAGGGAAAAAAGAAGAGGAAATAAAATTCTAGGTCTGTACAACAACGTTAATTTTGTCTGCAAAATCTGTAGTTGATTAAAAGAAATGCTTTGAAGGAAGAATAAAAATATGGAGATGCTCTTAAGGTTTCTCCGCAGTCACACTTACCTTAAGTGCATTGTGTGAAGTCACACTGACTCGTCGTCTTCCGCCATCCTCCAGCTGCATTTCGGAGTACAGCTCTTCCTCATCTTCCTCCATAATATCAGATAAGTCAGAGCCTCTGCTGCTCTCTGTATGGTACTCTTCACCATGGCAATAGTGAGGCTAATCAGCAGGGTGAAGAAGAAAAATATTTAATGATTGAAGTTAAAATTCCTTGTATACCACCGATGAGGACTAAAGCATTTCCTAAGGTTGAATATTGCAGTAATACTACATACAAATGACATCATCCAACTTGCTCCTCTGTTTTATTGGGTAAAACTTTTTGCCCATTTATGCTCCCATTTAATTCAAGAAATCCATTCGCAATCACATAGGTGATCCAAAAAGAACGTCTGCATTCACAGCACCAAATCTAGCTTTACTCTTGATTAAATTCCCATTAAGAGGTCCTTCATGCATCAGTAGACTTGCTGACCAAATTGTAAAAGCCCTTAGATAGTTTACGTATCATCTGTTCTTCACAGCTGTTTGTTACATCACATAAAAATTTAGAAATGATCAGCACTTAATTATCACAGGATATTAATATCATTGTATGATATAGCTAGCTGACAGTTTGAAGCTTTCATTCTGTTAAATATTGTAGGAATAGGCTGGCTATAATCTTAATGGTCTTTTAAAACTAGTTAAAATATTTCAAGGTCCAATTAGTTGGAAGATAAAGAGGGAAAAGTATGTCTTACTGAATTGTTATTGTTAAATAGGAGTGGCCTTGGTTAAATTTCTCCTTAGCCAGAGCATTACATCCAACAAACCAGAACATAAACCAAACACATATTTCCAAGAATAAATTCTGAAATGGAGGCATCTGACCACCTGATTACAGTAGAATATCTGAAGACTCTAATATATGACAAGTACTAGGATACCAGAAACTATTGCATTCCTTCTCTCAACAATAGTAATGACCAATTTCCATAGCTATGTAACAATGCTGATATCAACCAAACCCAATCAATCAAGAACAAAATCTCTACAATAAGCAATTTCTTCACAGTGAAAATGGATTTGCCCTCCTAATACAAGAGACAATTTCTCCTCTTTTAATCCTTTGAAGATAATTCAGGACCTAAAACGTACGCAGGGTGCAATCTTTAGTAGTTATTCTGGATGCTAAGCCCATAAATGTCTTCAGATGCCTCAGATACAGTACATTAGAATCATCTTAGAAAAGCAAGCTGCTGCAGATTCATAATGTTTTCAGATTCTTTTTGAAGGTAAAAGATCAGACTATATTCTGATGCTTCAATATCCAAATCTACACTTTGTGACTCTTACTCTTTTTATGCTATTATTTCATCAGTTCCATTCCAGCAAAATCTTGGTCCTCTTTTTCAGTGAAAATCACTCCTGCACTCTTGTTCTTGGCTATATCTAAATAACCTTGGGGGTTCAACTGGCACAGTACCACAAACCTTGCCCATGTGCACCATGCCTTGTAGATTGCCACATGCCAGTACAGCTGCAATAAAGGTGTGATTGCTTGGACAATCATGCTGCAGTGACCTAGCAAGCTGTCTCCAGGGCTTACCTAGTGTGGTTCTAACAACAGTAGAGTCTTGCTAAACAGCCACCCAATTATTTAAAGAAATCTTATAATTCATGCTCTGGATTAACTAAATTATGAAACGTCACTAGGACATATTATATAAGCAATAATCGTGCAATTCTGCTTATGATCAATCAGTACAAAACAGGCATGCATACTTCATGTTCAATAACTGTGTGCATTTACACACACAGATTTCCAGGTAAGCATCTACATGGACAAATATTCCATGTACCTGTGGCTATTATTTCACATATTTTGTAGCGCTGCCTTTCCTACAAGTGTCCCAAGTTGTCTTTGAATTTCAGGTGAATTTATTTGTGAATCTCAGAACTGTGATTCATGCTACCCTTCCCTGTGGGACATTTTGAACTGAGGAGTTTAAAACCCATTCATCCACCTCCAAAATGCAATACAACAAATATGAAGGATCTCCACTAGTGGCCATATCTGATGCTAATAAAACACTTGAAGAAAAACCTTGATGTTACTTGCATTTATTTGCAGGGTTTTTTCACTCTAATCTATGGAGTAAGGCAAGTCAACTGGTACAAAGCCCGAGACCTTTGACTGAGGGTCAGAATACAGAATAGCACTTCTCAGTGTTACCGGCAGCACATGAGCATTGTAATGAAAGTAGCAAACTAATCATTTCTTATGGAGAAAACCACCACAGATTAGGTGTCTCCAATTTTCTCCAATTACTTCTTCACTAACAAACCATGCGGTAAAAGTGATCTTTCATAAACAATGTAAATGAGCAATTAAACTACAAATAGGTGTATCCCATGAAGCTATAAACATTTAATAATCAATTTGCACTTAGCACACTGCAGCTGTTTTTCCAAACATAATTTAACTGCTATTCCTCAGAGTACATTTTTATAGTGTTTTAAAGCAATGAGAAATTCTTTCAGCCTTACAAGAAAACTAAATTTAAATCCTAATCATATCTGAGAAGGCTTGAAGCCATATAGATTTCAAATCTAGCTTTGAGGACATACCTAGTAGATAACAAAGCTTAATCTTTTTAGGCTTCAAAGAATATAAATCTAAGGGTTCCCAGAATTCAAATGTTCATATCCAAACTTTCTGTTTTGTAGAGCTCAGTAAAGCAGACACACTCCAAACAACCCATGGATGAGCTAAGGTATTAAGTCCCCTTGGAGCAGCTGCTTTGCATGCTCACAGTAGATACACCCAAGATTGTTCACCCTGGTCAAACATGAAGAAATACTTTCTCTTAAGAGAAAAATTTAGTTGATCTTGATCCCTTTACAAACACTGTAAACACTTTACTCTGGGCCTTCTTATCAAGATCATTAGTCCTGATAGAAAATCTTGGCCTCTCTGCATCCAGAACCATTTTAATTGTATACAGAGGTAAAGATTCATCTCCTCGATGAGCACATTTTGTAAGCACAGCATGACTGGATATATTCCAAAAATGGGAACCACTCTATGTAAAGATGAAACTAAATCAAATCCTGAAGCTGTATATTTAGAGCACTTGAAATTTAGAGCAATGTGTATACATATACAAATGCTTGAGCTGTAATGAATGGAACCAAAACTCCAGAAAGTCTCAGAACTGGTAGAAAAAGAAGGAAGTCCACTGCTCAGATCCTTCAATATGGGAGGTCAGATGTTTGGCTAACAAGATTATTCAACCATCCTAAGACATAAGAACATACCTGTTTGCTAGGATTTACAATTCTCTTGAAAGTGCTGTAAGAAATCACTTCATGTTTGTTTCCAGTAGGATCAGGTTAAAAGCTGCACAGATGCAGAAAATTCTTTTGGCTACATCTTTCTATTCCTTATAGCATGGAAAGTATATATGTTGTTGATTTTCTGCTAATTAGCATTACAGGTAATGGCCTTTAGGGAACACAAAAATCTTTCCTCTTTCCTTTTTTTTCCACAGTATTGTTTCACACACAATAGTAATGCGTGATACAGAAAAAGCCTAGAGCCCAAATATGACATTTGAGTCACACTGTTTTTTTTTTTTCTTTTTCTTTATCTTTTTTTTTTTTTTTTTTTTTAATTTCTTCCAGTGCTTAAGACCACTGCTTAGGTGGTCTGCAGATACATCGTGCCAAGCATTCAGCCCACATGAGACAGTGCAGTGCTCCAGTGACAGCACATTCCTCTATCGCCACACAACTATACCAGCATGGCTACAAAAATCAGTTGCCCTGAATAGCCTGCTGAGCTTCACAAAACACTTGTTTCGTATTAGACAACTGACACAATAAAAAGACCAGGCTACTTACTTGCTTTCCAAGTTCTGACCCTTTCAAGAAATCATCAACTGAAGCCCCCCTCCTTTTGACGTTAGGAGAATCATAGCCATCTTCCTCATCATCTGAGTTAGCGTACTGGGAAGCATTACTCCTTTCGCTAAAAACACTCCTCCTCTCCATCTATCAAACCAACAAAAAACAGAAAATTGTGAAGACTTGATCTCACAACTAATGGAGAAATGGCAAAAATATGACATAAGGGCTCAAGGGCATAACATTTTAATACACTCATGGTTTAAAGCAATATTAGTTTCCCTGACTGTAACCTTTTAGGAGAGGTTTTGTTTCTGTTTTCTTTTCCCCAGAAGAAAAGCTCTGCATTTTATGAAACATTTCTAGTGCTGTTATGGGGCTTCTACTGTTGATCAAAGGTTGATCAATGCTCTTCATGGTTACAGGCATATTTGCCAAAGATGCCACAGAATTTTAGTTCACTGCTTCTTCTCAAACCACTGATCTTCAGGGTTTGGGAATTTATTGCTCAGTAAGACATACACTTCAAAAAAATTATTTGATTTTTTTTACAATGAATAAAGTGAACCCCAAAAGCTGCAAGAAAAAAGTTTGCCCTTACCCTATTGCTCTCTGCAACTCGTTGTGCAGCTTCTCTTGCCATGGCTTTTGCAACAGTGTTTGGGACAGGTGTGCCTTGAGGTTGAGGGAGTATGCGGTTAGGTGATGGAGACCTCCTCCCCTGAAGCGAACCGTGAAAGTTAGGAACAGGTGGCTCGAGTGTGTGCCCATGAACAGGGGATGCCGAACGAGTCTGCTCCCACGACTCATCTATTTTTAAATGTGGACCTAAATGTTCTTCTTTGGTTTCTGGGGCTCCGGCACTTGCTAATGGCTTAGATTTGGGAGCAGTTCTGGGGTGAGGGGATGGAGGCACCAGTAGGTCAGATGGAATGGCAGCAACAGAAGAGTCCACTGATTCCCCTTGTGCAGAGAGCGTTCGAACGGTAACTTCCTTTGCTTCCAGATTTCTTAGTCTCATTAGCTCCACCAATGCGTTCTCTGCTGTTGGAAAGATCACCTCTGCCACCTGCGTACACAAACAAGCAACTTACTAGCAAGAAGACGTTTCTCTCCCCTCAACCACTTTGAAGGACAGCCTTCAAAATCTTAACATGGAGTGAACTACTGCCACTACAGAGTGAGCTACAAGAGCTCACATTAGGGCTCCACAACAATTAGCACCAGTTGTCTTCAATCCTTTCAACTCACTTGTCCAAAAGCTGAAGCGTGTATAGAAAAGCAGCTAGCGATCAAGTTAGCACAAACAAAAAAACAGGTACTGCTGAAACCCGAGAAAGCGCTGCACACATTCAAGTGACATCACACGTTTATTGCTGCCTTTGCCTGGCAGCAGAAATTCCCCTCATGTAGATGGTACCTGTAACACTGGAACTCACCCGTTGACCTTTCGCATAAACACCATAGCCTGTGACATTGGCACCGTGGGAGGTCCCTGTTGCTGTCAGAGTTGGTGGCTTCCAGGACACCTGTACGGTTGCTGGCGTGGACCCGGCCCGGACAGCAACATCTTGAGGTGGAGCGGGAGGACCTAAGACATGCAAGACTGGTCATCAATGAGCCTTAGATCAGAGTTTGTACATCAACTGAGAATGCTTGTGCGTCGGAAACTGCAGGTCTCAAGGTACATATTTATTTTTTCAAGAAGACAAAACATCCTTATTGCAGTTATCATGTAAAAACAGAAGTGTGCACTCAACATGAACTGACCCTCATCCTACGGCCATTATCTAAGCTATATTTGCAAGATGGTCTGTACTTGCACCTTGCTCAGGACTGATTTTTATCCCTCCAGGTTGCATTACTGCTACTTTCTCTGAATGCAGTTGTTAATAGATAAACGTGGACAGAAAGGTGCCCAGGAGTGACACTGTTAATGAAAAATGACAGCAAGTGACAGCAAGTGACTTCTTGGAATGTATCTTTGCACTGAACGCACATGGCATACACAGAAATCACTTTCAAATTCTGCTTCATGACCATCAGTGTCTCCAAGTCAAGATCAGCAGGTCAGAAGCACACCAGAAGACACTAAGATGCACTGGATGCAAGCCAGAACTGTAACCTTTTCAATCAGCAGCATGTTGGTGTAAAGGACAACTGAACTCAAAGACTTTTCTCTGCATTGAAGAAAAAAATACGCCTACTAACCTTTTAAGGCATTTACAGTACATTAAAGTAATAGCACACCAAGTACATCCTTAATTAAAAGACATTATTAACCTACCATAAATAGCTCTACTTTGGACAAAAACCAAAGTAAAACATCATAGAGATTATTAGTTCATGAATATTTCAGGCATCCTGTTCTGTTAATGTAACAGTCAAACACTGGGAAGTGTTTCATGTTAAAACATTTCAGAAGCAGGTTTCAGCTGCAGCCATCTCTGGGTAATAGCTGGAGGAAGACAAACCTTAGTTGCTGAGAGTTTGCTTTCGCCAGTGAACAAAGCACCACCAATTTCTGTTCATCTACTGAGAGAGAAAGCTACAAATATTCTGTGTGCATTCATTGCTATCAAACAGATCACGATACAAGTGTAAATATCAAACAAACCTCAGCCTCCAGACATGCTGGCAAACTATCAGTGCATTTCAGTAGTTTGTTGTCACTGGGTTTCATCCTTTAGCATGGATGAAAATCCTTCAGCAAGGATGGAAATACAATTCTGGTCATGTTCAGGACACTACAGGCAGAACATTAATTTTTTTACCTACATCATCCCTTGCACCTACAGTATATTTTTAACTAGCAAGACAAAAGCATGTAAACTAACCTAATCCTATTCTTTTCCAAGGCAAGATTTTGATTTAGGATTCAATTTTATCTTCCTTATATTACTGACAGCCAGCACTCCCTATCCAGCAGAATTCCTCAGTGCACAGGAAGAATGCATCTGATCTAGTCCAGTGTCTTGTCAATGACATTCATCTGCTTTTGCAGAAGACACCTTCCTTCCATTCTCTCAAACAAACAATCCCCAGAGTGTCTCTACCTTTGCAGCCTGTAACAAGAGATTGGTTTAATAAAATGTAATGCATCTCAACAGAGAACGTCATTATTGCTTTAGCATGCTTCAGCAACTAGAGGGAGTTAGACTGTTAAGTATTCAGCCTGAAAAAAACTCACTCAAAGGCCTTTCCCAAATAATAAAAGTCAACATAACTAATATTTTCAAGCCACCACCTGGGCAGTATCTCCCAGCTCCAGCAGGACATACACAAAGTTTAAAATGTCCTCCTTCTAGCAGATGCTACAATAGCATTGCCACTTATCCCACTGGAATGATTGAAAACAAAAGACTAAACGCCTGAATTGAGGACATTTTTACTAAACCTATAAATCAACATCAAAAGCAGCAGACATACAAGCTTAATTCCCTCTCTCAATGCAACCAACTGTCCTGCATGTCTCCTCACATGTAAGTCACGCAATCCAAGGAAGAGACCAGAACTAATTCCTGCCCCTTTGCTGGAATCAAATCCCAGCAGGAAGTCACTTAACCCACAGCACAGCACACGTTATTGGAATTTCACTCGCCAGGAGTCACTTGTACTTCACTGTCTCTGCTTCAGAGGCATTCAGTGCTCTGAAAGTATGAATATATAGGGAGTCTTCTACTTGTTCTTTATTAGATGAATCTATAAGAAGAGATGATCAAATTTTTCAGGTATTACCATACATCCCAAAATTATGACATTACCCTTTAAATGTACTACATTATTTCAGCTCTAGTTTTCAACATTATGTCACAGTTTTTAAATATCGGGAAAAGACTAGCAACACTTATCAACATCTCTAAGGTAAAAGAAAGGTGGGAAAAACATTTCCTGACTTTCCAAAACATGACCAATTTATTATTTTTACAAATTCAAATTGTGCTTGTGATTACAGCCACACAACCAAAATCATTTGTATCACCCCTAAATCACTGTGTGATCCTCTGTGCTGTCTATATTGCTTTCCATTACAGAGCTGGATTATCCCTGAAAAAAGTGCGTTCCGACGCACAAATAAATGCTGTTTCTTTGCAGTGCTGTCCACATAAACGAAAACAAATCCCTACCAGAACTACTATAACTAGACTAATTAAAATCAAATTGAGATTATTCTGATAAAACACATTCTAGCTTGTGATCTATAACGATGATAACCATGTCTTTCTCTAGCTTATCTCCCCCAGATGTACCCAGGAACAAGGAATAGAATAACGCAGGACAGGAAGGAATTACAGGTACCATAAAGCGATCTAATAGTCCCCAACCTGTTCATGGAAGTGACAGAGATTGCAGCATAAAGCTAAGGTTAGGTTAATTTATCTAGAATTTTCACAAAAAACATAACTGGAGACTTTTTGTAGGCATAAAGATATCAAACCTGCTGGCAATGTAGAAAATTCCACAAAGGCTTCTTTTTTTTCTCGTTGTTCTAAGGGAAGCTGCCAGGGCATCTGGTGGGGCTTTGCCATGACCTTCACCTTGTAGGCCATATTGGGTTTCAAATTAAAAAAATGGTACTTGTAGCTAGCAGCCTTGACAATGTCAAATTCTTCTTCATTAAGAAAGATGACATGACTGTAATTACTATTTGTAGGGAGCCAGGACAGCTCAGCAGAAATCTGGGTTATGTTGTCCACTTTAAGATTAGAGGGGGCTACAATGACATCCTTCCCAACTAACAAAGTGCACTGTAGTTCATCTGAGTTACCCTTGTTTGTAATGCTCTGAATTGATATTCGGTATGTACAAGTAGAAATGTTAAGCTTTTCTATAAGAGCTTTCGTTCTACTTCCCAAGGCTATGTTCATCCGGACTTCTTTGTCAACCAGAACATTGTAGCTGTTAATGGCTCCCCATCCGGGTGGCACTACTGGTGGCTCCCAGCCCACAATGACACTTTTGGCTAGTTGTTTAATAAGGGTGATTTTTCTAGGATAAGGCACAATGTCTTCTCCAATTTCATCAATGTTCACATCCAGAGTCCCTGCACCATTGCTGATTACACCAGAGTCTATATGACTTGGTGGACTTATCTCCAGGATATCTCCTTCCAAAGTAGAAGCTGAATGGTTGATAAAATTCTGATCTTGTTCACTGCTTAATGCGCTCGATAAACGGGTCTCATTGTCTTGAACAAAATCCACAAAATTTGAAGGGACTAGTCCTCTCTGTCCATCTAGAAGCTCCCCTGGTGAGAAAGAAAAATGTCATTAAAGTCCTTGAGGAGCTTACGTCTTGCATGTTAATGCCTTGCAATTAGTGAATAATATGGGGAAGAAGATATAGGTGAAAATTGTACATAAACAACATTTACAGTTTGAGAAAGTAAAGGCTTAGTGTAGCAAAAAAAAAAACAACCCAGAGCTGCCAGTAAGTTTTCTTGTCATCTTAAATTTTGGAAGTAGGAAAAGTTGACAATACAAAATACCTTATAATTAGCTATGCCTGCAAGGAGCGGCTTTGTTGGTGCAGAAACTCTGTTAATTAACATAATGATGATAGGGGTAATTTTAGCAGCTGATTTGGTAGTAGATGAAGGAAAGCACTGGGAGCTTGTATGACAGATGAACTGACTTAAATCTGCATCAATTAGTGTGAATATATAGATTAAAAACATACCTTCATAAAAGCCATCTTCATCCATATCTCCATACACATACAGGTACTTTCCTGCCGTAAGAGGGAGCTCTGCTTCTGGATTTTCATTTGGTCCATCAAAAGGGTTGTAGCTGGAAAGAAGCACAGATGGAAAACATACATGTATACTTACAAGCACCTGCATAACTGAATACTAATCCAAAAACGTATAGAAGTGAAACAAAACCAAATGCTGAGTATTAGAAATATGTATTATATGTGCAGCGAACTGTTTTTGTTACCTATAACGGGCAATACAAAGATGGACTTTCCCAGAATATCTCTGCTTTGAGGTATTGGAATTCTGATCATTATCCATCTGTATAGAAAAAAAAAACATAGAGATTTCTAAAAAATAATATGCACCGTTCTTCTGACATGATATAAATCAGACAAAGAACACACAACATTAAAAAAATGAATTCTGATATGAAACAGAATTGGTCAATTTTACTTAGGAGGACTTAGGCTATAATATATTGAAATGCAACATTCTGGCCTAAATTGGTCCCAGCTTGGATCCCAGTGTGGAACAGAAGCACCCCAGAAAAATATTGAAGCAAGTCACTTTTCCTCTGAATTAACTCTTAAGAGTTGGGTTAGCTTCCAGTGAAGAGGACAGTAACAGTCAGCTGTCAAGTACTCTCCCTCATGCAGCCTTTGGGGATGCAGGCAACTTCTCAAGGGTTGTTGTCCTGATGTCTCAAAGCTCGTAACCAACCCAGTGCTTACTCTATAAGACTGTTACTAAGAACAATCAGAGAAGTTGCAGGCATAGTTTTGTAGAATATCTTTTTGTATTAGTATTATTTAAGACTTTACAGCATTGTGTCCCATTTTTAGACTTTATTTTCTCAAAAGACTGTTTCGTTATGATTTTATTCCTACACTCCTGTGTTTGGATACCTCTAAAAAAGAGTGGAACTTAATTTCTGTTTGCTTGCATAATGTAAGTATGTATCACATAATTACACTCAAGGACGCACGCAATGAACAATTCTGCAAAAGAGGTCTTGACATTCTCAGTGAGAGATAACTCAAAAATAATAGAAAAATGGAATTAAATTTGACATGCATGTCTTCTGTTCCTTGCTGTTAGTTCTGCTTCCCTAAATCTCATTGCTAAGCTATCTTTTCTGGTTTGACTAATTCAGGCTGCTTTTTTTTTTTTTCCCAGTCTATTCAAAAAGCAGTGAACACTCCCACACTTCATCTTGGTAAGGACACATACATATTTATTTGTGGATAACCCATAAATACATCCATGGAATTCTTAGAGTACAAAAATCTAATATGTTGTTGGATATCCTACACCATGTTCAGTCTTGTGATCCACTTAAAAGATATTTGGATTTCATCACCTTTCAGATGTTCAGTAGCAATAAACATAAAATAGCTAGGGAATATGCAAACAGTGGTATGAGTGGTATGAGTCTAGATATAGTAAGAATAACACATCATGAAAACCAGGCAAAGAACAAGTCCTGCAAAATGAGCCTCTTCTGAAGCCTAAGGCATACATGCCTGAACAGGGCAGTGCATGGAATTGCTCTTCCAGTTACTTAGGTTGTATCAAAGTCACATCTTTTGGTAGACAGAATAATAATAAATCTAATATAGTTTATAACCATGCATAACATAGATATAACACCAAAACAGATGCAGACAGAAGCGCTGACTTGCAACTCTTAAGCACACAAGTAGTGCAGAACTCCGAGTGCATCATCAAAGGATAAGATTTGCATGGAAGCCTGAGGAGCTCCTGCATGCGTCTGTCATGCCATGTAACTAGCATACCAGCTAAGACTTCAAAAATCTCAGTGAAACTCACACTGGTCACATTCCCAATTTGCCTTAGAAAATAAGAATATTCATTTTTAAAAGTAGGTGGACGATTCTGCATCAGTCCCTGGAGAAGGGAGACCCTGGCCCCATAATGTGTATTTCCAGTAATAAAAAGACTCACGTCTGAATCAAATCTGCATCTTGGGGTACCAGATCTTGACTTAGGCAGGAATGTAGGTTTGACAGACAATTGTTCTGGTTTGTCTCCAGATATCTGAAGGGGCCGTATGAACTCTGAAATCACACAACGACTTCCAGAAGGACTTTCATGACCTGGTAGTGAACAAAAGACATAAAAGAATAAATAATTGCTATCAACTGAAACATTGCCAACTAATAACAAGAAGAGAGCTATTTTTACCATCTTTTAGAAATTATAGAAAAACACTGAGGTTGGTCGACTGAAGACAATGAAAGTAGCTAAGCCTACTACTTCCCAGCCTTTTGGTAGATCACATAAGTCAGTAACATGTAGTTATGAGGGTGTTTTAATTTGAAAAATCAAAGTTTCCCATAATGAAAAGGATACCACCTTTGTTCCGAGCACCTTGATATCTTTGGAGAAGTTATTGGATATGTTGTTGAACATGCCCAGGAGTAAACAGCTACCACTGTAACCCTTCTATTTCTTTTGGTGACTCGTATGCTGGGAAGTAAAATCAAGTTGTGCACTTATTTTCTAAGAAAGTGACTGAAATACTGATAATTTAGTTGTCAGGATATTCAAGAGTTCCTCACTAACACCAGTACTAAAACACAAAATTTAATCACAGTGACATCTGTCCAGTCTCCAAAAAAAAAAAAAAAAAAAAAAAAACAAAACCCAAAAANACCAGAACCCAAAAACCAGTACCCAAAAACCAGAACACAAACTATGAAAAGGGAAATATTGCCAGAGATTTTTTTTAGACTACCTTACAAGACGCTGAACACTCTGATCTCCTAATGAATGAGGTGAAAACCTCCCTTAATGGTGAGGAGGCATAAGTGAAAAGAACAACTTAATTAAGGTTGCAACAGAGACTAATAAAGGTGAAATAAAAAAAAAATACTTTCTCCATTTTCCTCTTTTGCGATTGTCAGCCCCCAAACCACATGAAAACAAGCAGGAAATTGGAAAATGACCCTAATTACACCTGCAGCATCAGCAGACATTATAGCAAAGCACACAGTCTAGGGCACTGCTGACACAATCAGATATCTAGGGTGTCTTCTCTCTTCATTTTCCCTCATTAACATAACAAGTCTATGCTCTAATTTTTCAGACCCTGGATATGTGTTTATAGGTTTAGCATTTCCTCTCCAGTTCTGCCAGAAGTCTGGACAGCAATGTTTTGTGACTGAATTGCAAGCTTCCCAGACACATCACTAGGAATTATCTCTGGAACCTCTTTACTCATATTGAAGAAGAGAATATCCTCCAAAACACATCATCGGAGGGTTTTTCTGGTGTGCTTCTTAGTCCAATATGATTAATTTTCTCAGCATCACTGTAATTTACAGTAGGATAGCTTAAGCACATTGACAACAGGGAAAAATACAAGTCACCACACAAAAGATTAATTACAACCAGCCCTGCTTGCAGCAGTCCCCAGGCTGGGAAAGTGCACATTTTTTTACTCTTGGAACCTTTCTCACATCTATAACAGAAAAGTCATCGTCGTTAAGAAACCTTTAGCCAATTTAGCTCCTTCTGCTTGCTGTTAATTTGCTTGCCATATCAGCCTGTCAGTGCCAAGCTTAGAAATAATTGGTCCAACTGTGCTTATTCATTCAAATGAAACTGCTGTTTGGTCTCATACCTCCTGGATTTTTCAGGCTTTGTTACTAAATTAGTTGCACTACATAAAAAGTGTGAAAAAAGATTCTTTGCACATATATAGGATGATGCCCAGGATAGGAACACATACTACCAAGAACTCCAGGAAAAGCAAGACATTAGAAAATACTCAGTTTTCTTATTGTTTTCCACTTGCACAATAGGGCACGTAAAATTTACCTTGAGTTCTACAGGGGAAAAAACTGCAATACTTACTATTGTACCATGTGATTAGATATGTGTGATTGGATAAAAAGTCATGAGATGCTTACATTATAAATGTAGATTCATGTTCATTCTATGTATGTGGAACTACAGCTGGATTCAAAAAGACACCAAACACATATCACTTACCAAGCAATGCTTTTACTGCCAGCAAAATTGAGACAGTGTGTGAAGCACATTCCTCCTGATACCTCCTGAATCTCTGTAATCACCTGATAATTTCTATAGAGAATGTCTCCTTTTATGGACTGTGAATGCACAAATACAGACAAAAATGGCTGCATCTGAAAACTGGTCTAACTATCCACAAAATAAGATACAATTTCAAACCAACTTTTCTTCTTCTTCCAGGGCAATTCACTGACATTCCTGGGCCTGAACAACAGTAACAATATGGAGGAATGGGACCAGTTAAGACTTAAAATTTGTTCTCTCACTGGAAACAAAGAATAAATGCATCTTTCCCCTTATATTTGCACTCTGGGTAAAACTAACAGCTGGAAATGAAGAGTGCAAGGCGTCAGCTCATAAGAAAATGCAGCAGTTTCTGGAAATGTCTCTAAATACTAGAGAAGAATGTTAAAAAGCCACGTTTCTTGTGTGTAAAGTCTTGTAAAAGCCATAGATCATCAAAACAGCCTTTATTCTGCCATGACTGGCAGCTATCTGTCAAAGGAATCAGAACACCCTGTCAAGGAAAGAGACAAGGAAGAGCTCCAGACTCAATTTAAATGTCTCAAGCAGAACTGAAGCTGACCACACTTGAAGTACAATTAGACCTTCCACGTTATTTATGAGTCTGCTGATTCATTATGGACTACCTAAATTATCTAGAAAGGATATTTAAATGCACCTTTTATCTGATGAATAATAAATCTTGAAGGTTTCTTTATCGGGTTGTGACAACATTATATGTTCAGAGTGAATTTTTAATGTTCTAATCTATTCTGGCTAGGTTTATTTCATTTCCTGATACATTAAAAAATCACCAATTAAGGCTAAGCAGCTGGTCATAAACTGATCTCATTTCCGTCATTTGCTTTGCTTTGAAAGCTGTCCTTGTCTTTCCTCATGTGTTCTTTCTTCCTCACACATAATAAAAATAATTACTCTTCTGGTTTGAAGAACTTGCTGTAGCACAACCATCATTATTCTGATACAGTTGATTTCAATAATTAGACACTTTGCCCACTTCCTTAAACATTGTTTTATTGTTATCATTGCATTCATACTGAGAATGAATATTATCCAAGGATTTCTGATGCTTATACTCCAGCGCTGCAAGCCCTGAATTCTAAGTAGAATAAAAATCAATAGGTTATGAGAAAAGGTTTACAGAGTAAGGCCTTTAGATGTCTTCACTACAGACCTAGCCGTGTTTTCTGTATTTCCAGTCAAGGATTTTTTACAGGATTTTTGTTTGGTTTGTTTTGAAGATTTTATTAAAAGCTGTTTCTATTAGTATTGAGAGAATAAATAGTAGGTAATGTGGAAGGTTTGCCTCAGGACCTCAGAAAGTTTAATTATAAACTCATATGTACCACAGTGACTGCAAACAGCCAAAATTTTGTGCTGAAAAACCTAAGCTATACAAGGCATGAAGTCACTGAAGCGAAATGAAAGGATGTCACCTTTGTTCCCTTTTGACTTGGTTTCACAGTGAGTGTAGCTTCCTTCACCAACAATATCTGCTCTTCTACAGTGACAGGGAAATGATTTGTGATTTCTAGGCCTCAGAATTTTTCTAGAAGCTTAAGAAGATGAAATATAAAAATAATTCAAGACTATTTTGTTCGTCCCGTTCCTCTTTATATCTGCCATAAAACAATTTTGGGGGAATTTGTAAGCTATAGAAACTACCTGACACTAAGAAAGTGTTCTTTGCAGAACAAGTAGTAAAAATTATTCTAGCATGGGTGATACTGTGCTTGTGAGTACATTTCTCAGTCTTGATAACATCCTGAGAACAACATTAGATTGTTATGTACAGTTTAACACACGATTCACATGCCAGTTCCGTTCAAGTGTCCTCAGGTAACTTCTTGCCTTGAAGTTTCTTATGAATAATGAATCGTTAACAAAGATGTGTAGTTAGGGGGAATAGTTGCCTCTGGCAATAAGCAATGATGACCTGGTGAAAATGCAACGCAGATCTGGGCAAAACACACTGAGTTGAGTACACAAGACACTATATACATAAGAACACCAATACAGATGTAATATTTTTTTTTCTTAACTTTACATTCTCCATTTCTCTTCAAATTCACACCAACTGTATTTTTGGTGTAACTTCTTCATTTCTGAAATACCTAGCCGTTAAGCATTCAACAAATTTAAACATGGTTAAAAATGTAAACATATTTGCATTTAGCAAATAACTACAGATATTATCCCTCCTTGGGTGGGTTAAAATACATCTCATAAAACTCCTTTTCAACCAAAATCACTTTGTGACAGAATTTGTTTATATGGACAGCATTTACTTCCATCAACATTTTATTTTATGTTTGACTTTCAAATTTTTATGGAGAAGAGCCTGTTTTCTGCTGAAAAAATGCAACTAAACCAAAAACATTTTCACGTTTTTCAAAATATTCCATTCAGTTTTCCCATTTTCAGTCCATTTCTATCTACAAATTTCTTTTACAGAATGGCTAACACAGTGTGGGTGTCTCTGTTTTCTCTTTCCCCATGAATTATTACTTCAACACGATAGCAGACCAACTCCTGCCCCTGAAACAGAAAAGGTTTTCCAACAAAGCATTGATATGCTGTTCCACTTCCGAAAGATGTAGATATTTATGTAGGGAATATATCATTTTAACATTGAACAAGTTTCTCACCACTACACCTGACAATGATTAGAGAGAATTTTGCTCCCAGCAGCACCTGAATAAAACCAGAATAATCTTGGCAAAGGTGTAAGAAATACTCTGAAATTTAAACAAGTGACAAAACGGGATTAGGACAAAACTCTATCTTCCATTTCTATAATCAAACTATATTTACATCACTGAGTGGCATTTTAAAACCTACAGGGCAGAGTAAACCCACAGATAAAGTGTTCCTCCTTACCTTTGCCTATAGAAGTGGCTATTCCATTCATTAACTGGGATAGAGATTTACTGGGAGAACCAGAGATATCTGAGGATGCCAACGAGTTACTGCTCAGGAGATCAATCTTCCCTGCTTGCTGTCGGAACTTCTCCAGTTCTCTGGACAAGAGGTTAAATTGTTCACTTTGTGTCCGGCATTTTTCCTCTAGCTCTCGGACCTTGGCCTGCATAAGCAAGACAAAACATAAGACATTTAACTGAGATCACAGCAAGCCATAACGGACCAATTTGCCTCAAGTTCCAGGAAGCCAGGATAGGCAAACTATTTGGAATAAATGCACCCACTGTTTTGTTGCCTCCATTTTTTTGTCCCCTAAGTTCTCACATTTCAAAGAAAATCTTTGAGAAGCGCAGCAATGTTGAGGTAATTATTCATTTAATCCCCAATTTCCAAAGTGGACATTCCTCATCCTATTTTTTGGCAGTGCTAAGAAAATCACTGCCAAGAACACCTTCAAACAGAACCTACAGCTTTGCAAATTCTGTATCCTTTTCCAATGTTTTTTAAATCTTGGGTATTTTTCTGAGGTTTGCCCATCCCCAGCTATTAAGTCAAAGCATCCTGAATCGCTACACAAACATTTATATATTAAAAAACAACAAGAACAGTAAAAAACAGTTGTTCATGCAGAATGTGGAACTAGCCACTGGCTGAATTCCCTTTCAAAAATAATGCTCCTCACACTATGTGCCAGACCACACAGAAGTAATCCAGACCCCAGTCAAGAGGAGATTGTTTGCAAGTTTGTGAGAAGCACCAAAATATAATTGTGGACAAACACCTCTGTTTTAAATCTGAGGCATCAGGCAGTAACAAAGCAGAATTAAAAGATAAGCTTCTGTGCTGACTTGTGAAATTTGCCTACTTACAGTTTAAGAAATCTTGACATAAATGGATGGGATAAGTGAAAGGAAAGCTTTCCTGGCTGAGAGCAGCAACAAAGGGCATGGGAACTCAGGTTTTCTTCTACAACTTTAACTCAAAGGAAATGTAAGAGTGGCATAGAGAGTAAAACATGAAAATACCTTTTATTTTGTCCAAATCTGTACATTTACTGTGCCAAGTAAATTAAGAATATATTAAAGTTTTTAATATAGCGCATTTAAATTTCAATCTGCATCTAGAAGCAGCCTGCACATCTGCTTGCATACACCACCAGGTGCTCCTGCAGAGTAAAAACTGAAGATTGCTCAGAAGGATCGGAAAGAGCATATTAATTAACGCCCGTTGAAAAGACTGAAGAATCAGCGAAACTGAGAATTTCATTTCTGAGGACTGATTTTCATGTAGGGGAAGACATTTGGTCTGTGCTCTGGAAATGTGCCAGAGTAGGACTGCAGTTTGAGACCTAGGGAGTGCTCATGTCTCACGTGCTGTGACCCAAACACCGCACGCAGCAGCAGCTCGACAGAGGCGGTCAATGCAGTTAATAGGCTCCATATGTGGAAAGCTGATGCATTATATCCTAATCTGATGCTCCACGATGAACAAACATCACTTTCCTTCATTAAAACCCCTTTTATGGCATATGCCTAGATAAACAGCTGTGCTAACAAAGGCAAGCTGCATATCAATTATATCCATTCAACCGTACTAAAAGTTTCTTTTTCTTGAAAGAGAAAGATTTTCTCAGCTGATATGAGAAAAAATGCATGTATTATGTATGAATAAAACTACGTCTATTACATAACACCAATACAAGAGTCTTAAAACAACTAAAGATAAACAAAATGCTCCTTACAGTTCCCGGAAGGATGCAAAAATCCAGATTTCTAACTAAAGATTGTGCTATTGTTTGTACCTTTTTTGCAATAAATACATCTTTACAGCCACAGTGAATTTTGAGGATGTAAGTACTTTGAATTTATAAAACCACAAATTAATTTAGTTCTGCTAAAAAAGTCTCAGTGTATCTACCTGACTGATTATGAAACAATACAATAATAAGATAGAATGACATTGTGGGAGTTTTACATAAATATTAAATGCTTTGTTTGATTTTATCTGTGCTTTTCAGAGACTGAAATGTGAACCTTTGCTACTTGTCACTTTGCTGCATGAGTAAGACATCTACGTGCAGTTTTAAAAGAACATTAAATAGACCAAGCAGTGAAATGCTTTGGGTTTTTAAATCCCCCTCTTTCCAACGGAAAGTTTTAGGATAAGCTACTCAGCTCTTTAAGAACAAATGTTGACCATCACACATGCAGTTCTGGAAACTCTAACATAAAATAAAAAAATGAAATCACTATCCAGATCCCAACAAGATGCTAAGAGAGCCAGAAAAATGTATGTTAGAAAAAAAGTATATTATTATTTATTATTTAAGAAATTATTTGAATCTCAGTGTTTGCTTTCTTAGACCTTTCTTTTTAATCAAAGTTGTGAGTTTGAGAAGAGCACAGAACTGGTACTGTGTAAAAGAAAAACTGCCAGAAGAGCCACAGTAGTGCTAACAAGAGGCACCCCTGTACCCATCTTTGTTTCTCGACTCCAGTGAGGTGCTTGGTTCATTCCTAACAAGCCAGACTCACTTCCCTGTAGAAAACCAATGTGCTCATACATGTCACTGCAGAATGAAGCATGTGCTTACACTCAGAATAAGTGAATTTTCATTCTGTATCATGGCACTGCCCCTATAGTCTATTTCAATCACAGTGGCACAAAAGTGTGAAGTTTACCAGATCTTGCTAAGACTGAACGTACCTCTAGCAGTCTGTGTATGAAAAGACAAGCTCTGCTGCAGACCTCATTGAATGAACTTCACTTATGGCTTGCCAAGTTTCTCATAAAGTACACAGTGAGAAACAGTTTCTTAAATATAAAATGAAGCAGACTTCATCTATTACAAGACAGATGTTGTTTGCACAAGACAGAGAAGATGATGACCAGCTTTCTAGGTGGACAGTTTGAATTCAGACTGGTAATTCAGCTCATAGCTTAATTGTTTATGCAGCAGCAACGGCTTTCAGTAAGCAGCTCAATAAATCAACTTAAGGTGAAAACATAGAGTAAAACTACCTTTGTATAAATAATGAAACAATCTGAATTCAGACAAAATCCACGGTCTGAAAGCTACAATCTTGAATAAACTATCAAACCATTCTTAGTGGGCATGCTCGTAAGAAGTTTACCTTCAGAAACAGTATCTTATTCCTCATTAAAACATATCATACTTGAAGTTTAATCTCTTACAGAAAAACAATCTGATTTTGGTGATTTGGTATCAGTCTAATCAATGTCAAGCATGCTTGCATAACAATGGTTTTAGCACGCATCCCATGCAAGGTTAGGCAGGACTATCATACTCATTTTAGAGGGAAAAGTGCAGGATTCAGCACAGGGAATGGAGAATATATGCCCTAAAATACCTGCATGCTGTCCAGGGTGTTCTGGATGAAGTGCAAAGCAATAAATTCCAAACAAGACACAGTAAACAAAGAGATGTGAAATAAACAAAGAAATAAAGACAGTTTTGAACACTTCTTTTTTTTTTTTAAAAACATTTCAAAGTAAAATACATTGGAACAGTTAACAGGTGTAAAAACATGCATTAACGCAAACCACGCTATAGAAGGTTTCAGAAATCAATACCACTGATCTTGAATTGCAAAAGGCAGATTAAATAAACAAAATTAATGGGCCTAAGGCAACAAAAAGCAAAGCTTAAGAAACCTTGATGGGGTTACGCAAATCAGAATTTGCAAACAAATCAGCTACATAGGAATTTTGTTTAGCTCGAGGGAGGTAAATAATCACTCGCTTGTTTTGTTTCCACTAATGCTTTCCTGCATCATATACTTTCCACCAGGCATTGAATTATTATCGTATATTTTTAAAAACAAAACAAATTTAATATATATGATAATAATGAAAGCATATGAGTAAAACCCCTCCTGGGGACATAGAATTTAAAATAACTAAACATTTCTTTAAGAGATTACCAGTTCACCAGAAAGATCACCTCCAGAAAGTTCATGACCAGTAAGGACACAGACAGAAAAACTACCATGAAAATAAAAAAACAAGACTAGAAACAGATTTCTAAGTGAAATATTGACAAGTGCATTTGCTATAGCTGATACAAAGTTTTGGATGTCCTCTAGTTAAGTTATGTTAAGAGTTAATAAGAATTTAATGTTTTTTCCTCTGGAAGAAAAATTAGTTTGCTAGTTATCATCAAAGCTTGCATATTACGTATGAAAAAAGTGAAGAACAAAAAGGAACAAAAGGAAATCTGAATGCAGTTAGCATGTTCTTTACTCCTGTACCTACCATTCCTGATGCTTTACCTTATCCAAGTGCATCAAATAATGTGATTGGAACTTAAATAATCTGTTCAGTGAAGCTTTGAAGATCTAGGAAGGAATTGTTTGCTGTAGGAACTTCTTTGCAGGAGTTCTAATTTCTGCTATATGTTACTGACATTTGTACTACCTTATGCAACATTCTGGAACACCCTGCATTTCTAAACAGCTGACTGGGAAAGGGGAGAAAACAAGGGGGTTTAGTGTTCGCATACACCATGTCACCACACCTGTGTGTATCCACTTCAAAAGTTCCATTATTATAAAAGTCCCAGTTTAAAAGCTGTAAAAATTTCACTCCGGTTGAAGACAAAGAGGTTTTGTAAACCTTGCCCTATTCCGACTAAAACTGACAGCAAAGCTCATGGTTTTTGAATGGGAGTAAGAATTTGCTTCTATTCTTCATGTCATTTCTGTGCAAGAAATAAGTAGTTCTGTATCTTTAGGCACAGGAGACCTGAATTACTAGATTTTTCCTTGGAAGAGATGTTCAGTAAATCCCCCATACCAAGATCATGATTGCTATAAGCAACTGCTAATGAAAATAATAAGGTTTTTTGATGCATCCTTACGGACGATAGTGCCTTAGTATATGCAGGAATTTAATGCCTTAAAAATTAAAACCGATCATCTGAATCACCTCTCAAAACTTTATTTACAGTGTTTACTTATTAAATGCAACAATCACTGGCAAATTCCATAAACACTTTGCAGCATAGTTGGGAAATGCTAAGAAAGGCCTCTGTGGGTGATACACAGTGACAGGATCAGAGACAGGATTGAAGAAGTGAATCTTTCAGAAGTGATGATACTGTTACCACATTCAGAATGGAACCTCCATAACCACAAGTAACACAAAGGATATCTTCTTACCTCTAGCAACTGAACTGCTCCTTCATGTTCCTTCTTAGCTTCAACCTGAGCCTTGTTTATATAAATTGAAAAACAAAACAAAACAAAAACAACAACAACAAAAACCAAATAAACGAAAAATAGACAGAAAAATCAATTAGTCATGCTGTATATAGTATGTTCTAACCCTATGGAGTAGCATCTTGTATACTTGAATTCAAAGTCATTTACAATTTTGGAGGGCTGGCTCAGGCAATCCACTACAGCTCTTTGGTTCCAAGCCATCAAAATACCTACCTTATTCTTGGAGACAGAATCTCAGTGAAACTTAATAGCATTGGTATTTAGTTGGGCCTAGACAAGAATGCTCAACACACTGCAAGAACACATCACAAGTATCTCTGAAACCCTCTAAAATAAAACTGAAAAATGGACTGTTTCTCTAAATTCTATATTGTAGGAGATTCAGAGAGTAAAATCTGCTATATCAGCTAGGAAAAGGTGACACAAAAATTAAACGCATCCTTTATATGCAGCAACAGCTCACAAAGCACTTCAAGACAACCATAAGAAAGGCTGTTTGTAAATGCGAGTACAACGTTGAAACTTCAATCAACTGGGCCAAAGAAGAAAAGAGGGAGTCAGTGAGAGCAGGAAGATGTTATTTTATGTAGTTCAGAAATTAAGTTATCAAATTTTGGTCAAGAAAAGTCTAAGCCTTAAAAACACAAGAAAAGCAGCATTCAGTAACTTTGTGTTGCCCTTGCTTTAATTCCATTTAAATTTTCACTATCTTCTTTATTGAAGCTTGGCCGAGATAAGCAAAACTATTTACTAACCACTGTATCAGGGTGATGGCAGGGTGATGCACAATCTTTGCCTGTTAGCTTTACACTGCTGTATCTCAAAGACCACATTCAGCACATTCCTCATCGGAGAAATGTCTTCAAAGACTCCACTTTGGCTCCACAAACTTTCTAGTTTAATGGGCCAGATACTGCATTGAAGGACACTGACAGAACTACAACTTCTTCCTCATGCATGAGGGCTCCCATACTCAGTCCTTGGCTTGAATGGAAGCTGGGTCAGGCCACAAAGTCACAACTGAAACCACATAGTCAAACTATACTTCACTGTCAATGCATGGTAATAAAACCTGTTTTGGCCATGCAAGCACAGTCATGCTTCTTCCTGTACTACAGTAATGAGTCTAATTGCCAGCACCTGATAAAATCAAGGCTCAAGGAGCATTAGCAAACATATGACAGCAGGTAATAGAAAGCCTTGTGTTATCCATCATCACAAGTTTAATAAAACGTACCGAGAATATGAGTTCTTGATAAATGATCAGGAGAGCTGCATCAATAGCTATCTCTCTGTTTCATCGTACTGTCTTATATTAAGGCTTTCCTGGGGAAAAAGACCATCTGATTCCCCATCAACAAAAAGCCTGGATCAACAATATTATGTTCTTCCTTACAGGCTGATAATCTGAACAGTCTGTACACACATCAAAAATAGAATGAATTTTTATTTATAATATCAAAATGTGACTGCAAATGCATCAGACTGTACTAGTAATTTGCATTGTTTTAAAGTCTAAATTTCTGTGATTCATCAGCAACTTTAAGACAGTAACAAGACATGCTATGAAATGTCATCCTGTAAGTGCCTGGAGTTAAAGCTTTCATTACACAATACATTTTCAAGTAACTAGGTAACTACAAAAAGAAAAAAGAATTTAACACACATTTACTAGGCATATTGGGAGGTCAGCTCTAAATGAAATATGAGCCAGCAATTCCTGTTAATTATGAAAGCAAAGTATTACAGTTACTTAGGTAATGATTTATTGAAATGACTTTTTTGACAGTACACACCAGTTGAAAGGAAACCTATTGGATACCAGCAGTCTAGAGGCTAAAGCAGGACAAATTAGTCTTGGTGCTCATCTCCACAACCACACCTGGAGAACTAGCTAGCTTGAGTACCTCTTTACAAGGTAGAATATAGAGTATATATGTATGTATAGAATATATATATCCAAAATATAGACATCTCCCTAAAATCTTTCAATATTTTGAATACTTTCCCTCCTCTATCCACACAGGTACTAATCTGGTCTTAAGTCTTATCACTTAGCATTAATAATAAAACTAATAAGTAGCTAAGCATCTCAACCAAGTTGGGATCCCACCATTAAACTGACACAATGGAAATCAATCTGAGCTTGGAAGGGCTAAAAACAACACATACATGCACAAAAAAAAAAACCAACAAAACAAAACCGAACAAAATCCCAAAACAACACAAAGAACAACCAACCAACCAAAAAAATAAACAACAAAAACCCCACAACCCTTCCTTTGTTTTGAGAGCAGTATCTAGAATGAATACCACCAGCAGATTTTCCTCAAGATACATGATAGGTAGGATGCTCATTTCAGCTGTCACAGATTCTTATCATGAAAGACAGTAATAATTAAAAAAGACACAATAGCAACCTAAACACATAAAGAATTAAAATATTTCAGGCTGAAAATGAATGTGCAGAGACCTAGGATGAATGTTCCAGGCTAATGAAATCAGCAAGAAGGATGAATCGTTTCTTAAATGCTTCTACATAATGCATAGATGAATTGTTACAGTGGATTTTAGTACAGGAATTCTAAGCTATATGTCTAAGGGAACTGAGCTATATGTCTAAGGGAACTTAGCGGTAAATGATTATTAGATAATAATATTTAACCTAAATGATCTTATATTCCATGCTACTTCAGACCCACTGAACAAGAATTTAATCACTGGCTACAGATGCTGATCTGGTTGCATTCAGCAAAATGCCAAATAAAATACAACCCTGTTTGTGCTTTACAAATTCTATTATGCTAAGCTTAGCAAAAATGATTAGAGAAATAGTATGAGGGTGATTTAACATTTGCTGCCAATTTGTAATATAACAAAAGGATGTCTGTAATATGGATTTATTAGTAGAATGTTAGGAAAAACAGCAAGAAGAAAATGTTGTACCTTCCTTTGATCTCTTTGCTTTGACAAGAAATTTAAGTTCAAAACTTAGGTGGAAGTTCAAATAACGGCAGCTGAATATAACTAGTAACGATGTTTTGAAATATACTTAAATAAGATTAATTGTGAAAGACTAAAAGAAAAATAACTGGAAGATTTTGATCAAATGCAGCACTCTGTTGCAAGCAAAACTGCACCAACATACATTTTTTTATTCTGCTGAGAAAGTCTGTCCATGCCAATTCTCAATCAAATTACCATTGGCATTATTATTTCTGTGTTTTGGTCTATGGCAGCAATTGGAAGCATCAACACTAGTGCTGAGACAAATGCAACTTTAAGTGACTTTGGCAAAACTGAAACTCAATATCATGTTTTTATATATTGTAAGGAACACTGAGAAGTCGCACTTCATAAAGTGCAACTTTAAGTGCACTTCAAAAAAATCTTGAAGTGATTTGTGGATTAGAGAACGAGCTTGACAATGAGGTACTTAAACAGCCATTTAGTTTATGAAAAAGACCAACTGTAATGTGCAAGGACTTTGACAAAGAGTTACTTTAATATAGTGAAGAAAAGTAGTAAGAATAACCACTGGCTGGAAGAGGTAGCCAAAGAAATTCTTAGTCAGTGTCAGTGAGAATGACTAACTGTTCCAGTTAATCAAACTGACAAGAGAACGGTAAATTCTCTGCACTTTGATTACCATGAAATTAACACTGGATTCCTTCCTGTCATTTAAAGAATGAAAAAATATTCCTGAGCCTGATAAAAAGGGAAGCAAGATGGGTTGGGATTTTGGGGGGAAAAATAGGAATTAGTTATGTAGCTGTGGATTTAGTTCCTTTAAAGCAAGAGATTTCTGTGATGTGTGCTCCGTCACTGTAATTTGCTGTTACATCTTACTTTCATTTTCTCCGCTTACCTTCTGCAGGAGTTCAATTTCCTGCTGTTTGGCGTTGAGAACAGCCAAGGCTTGCTCATGCTCCAACTCCAGCTGTTGCCGCCGTTCAGCAGCCTCTCGCATATGCTGTTTCAAAGAAAAGAAGACAAAAATATCAGAAGATTCAACATATTCTACCTTCAACCAAATATGCTGTAATTCCCAGGCATGCAGGTGGTCATCTCAACATAAAAACTCTCTTCTATCAGTGGTAGACAAAAGAGAATCAGAAGAGAAATTTAATTTGGTCAGTACTTAGATGAATATTGTCAGTGCTAAACTCAGGTATTCTGACAGCAATCTCTTTTAGGAGATAAGACTGTCACCACCAGCAGTGGGGCCTCTGTGATGCACAAGTGAACAGAAGCCATTTTATCCATCAGGTACATGCTTGCATGTGATATGGTGCTGAAAAATTACAGCTCGGAAAAAAATTATCTTGACAATTCCCTAAATGCCTCATTATCTAGAGTATGTTTTTGTGATTTGTATTCCAAATGATGACCCAAAAAAAAATAGTTTACTTTTGCTAATCTCTGCTCATTAATTAGAGTAAATTATACAGAGCAAAATTAAAACAGATTTGGACAAAAACGGCCACATGGTACTTAGAAAAGTAAGAACGGTTACTATTAATGATTCAAAGCAGTATGAGACACAGGTCTCGGGAAGCTGAACAATGTCAAGATACCCTTTGTAGATAGAAATCTTTTTCATTACAGGTTAGCATTATTCTCTCAATAGCATTGTAACTTTCAAACACCCTGTTTAATAAATGAGAGTTAAGAAAGATCTCTATAGATTCTGATCTCTTCTCTGGCAAAATGGGTATTAAAGATTTTTATTTTCTAAATTACATATTCTAACACTTCTGAGACACAACACCTTATCTGCAGCGCCACGAGTTATTATACAGAAACCTATTAGAAATCCACACTTAGAAGTATATGGCTGCAATTGACAAGAGGAGGACAAAATATCTCTTGTACTGTGTACAAGAGAAAATGGTATCCAGCACAATGCCAACCTTTAATGAGCAGTAATTCTCTGCTACATGCAACTGGTAACAAAGGAGGATGTGACAGTCAGGCTGACATCTCTCAATCTGGATTGAGAAGCAAAGGAAGCAGAAATGTCTCCAGTATTCCATTTTGGCTCTGCATGGGGTTTATATATTTTCATTTGAAGCATTGATTAAATAATAACAAATAAAAAGAAAGTAGTTTCCAATTCATCACTTTTGGCTCTCAAATATGGGTTGTTTTCTAGGACTTGTTTTAAGAATTCAGTATTGTAGCTGTGCACATTTCTTAACTGTGCATATTATACAGAGTAATAATAGCCAAAAATGATGGTTCAATACTCATCTCAGCTGAAGGAGTATAACCTGTTTTGCTAACTAGCACTACTCACTGTTTAAATTAGCATGAAGCTACATTTACTGTGCTCAGCAGCTTCCATCAAATCTCATGTAAAATTTGACACTGATTTATCTAATATTCAAGAAATGATGAGGCAATCGGGAAATTTTCTCACTGCAAATCTATCAAAGCTTTAATTATCAAAAATTTGGTGCAGTATATTTCAATATTTTAAAATTCTTACTACTTTTACAAAAGCTACTACAGAAGATTTACAAACCTTTGGAGAGATCAATAAATAATTAATGCAGTGACTGTACAGTGAATCTATAAAATGTAATGAAGAAACAGACTGTGATACATGATCTGTGATTTCCTCCAGCTTTTAATTTCTCAGTTTCCTAAAATATATATGTGATGATCTACAGTTTACAGATTTTAAGGCCATTTGGTCAACTACACTAACCTAAAAGTCCCTCACAGTGCTTTAGTACGGTTGTGATCTACTTAGTACATTAAGCAGCAAGGATCTCTTCACCCCAGCATCTGTCTCTTCCCTGGAACAGCAATTACATCTCCCCCAAACCAGAAGCCACTCCTCCCCTCCCACTCCGCTCACAAATTGGTTCTGTCTGCAAATCTGTTTTGCACTTCCTATCTGCACATCAGCTGCTGTCATTTCCTCTTCCAAGCCTGAGGGGAACAGGTTAGGGGAGTGGAGGAGGATTGCAGAGATCACTAGAAGAACAGCAAGGGGGAAGTTTTGAGCTGCTGAATTCTTTCTGCTTCTTCCTTCAGGACTGACTTGCACGACCACATTGCCAACAGCCTGTGTAGGTGGAGGAAATCCATTTGTCCATGTCATTGATATTATTAATGTGAGGAAGGATAGAACTTTGTAAACACGTAAATTTGCACTTCCCTTTCTGCATTCTTTCTAGAGGATGTAATAATGTTACTCTAACATCAGCAAGCAAATCCATATGTAGAGGAACACAGAGAAATACAATAAGGACTTTGTATTTCAAAACAATTGGCAAATAATCCTCTGCCCTTCAAAGGAAGTGTGAAGAAGGAACCTGTTCAGTATGTTTTTCAGACCAGAGGCAGGAATCTGCTATGTTGCCGAGAATGAACTGATGACATCATGGGTATTTCAGTTTTCATTTAAACTGTTGAGCTAGACAGCTGCCTAGTATAAGCTGTTTCTGAATTGGCTCTTAAGGATCCCACTAAAACAGTTCTTGTTTTTCCAGCTTCCTCACAGGAGGCAGGGGGTTGTGACAATGAATAGCCCACACTAACTCCAGCCCACACACTTGTTACACTGTACTACCTACAGCTGCAAACAAAACAAATAAATCCATTATATCCTATAGCGGAGATTTTTACACTTCCAAAATGTGCAACTAACCAATGTTGAAACAAGCTCAAATGGCTTTTAAGTACTAGAGTTTTGTTATGAGACAGAACTCATAGATGATGCTGAATGGGGAGCAAATTTAATTCTCACCCAAGTACTCTGCTCAAAGGACTTGTCATCTGCACTTGCAGATGGGTAGGCACCGTTACAGTGGCATGAAAGGGAAAAGCTGGCTAAACGCATCAGAAAATCACAACTCTTCTGTTTGAGAGGCACAGAAGATTCTCAGAAGTTAGCTAAATCAGCACTTTTTCATCTTCTCTTTTCAGCTTTGTTGATACACCCTGAGATAATAGAAAGTGTAACTAAATTTCTCTTTTGATAGGAAAACTAGGCTAAATATTTCTCTAAAGTTTCCAGTGGTTGGAAGCTGCAAAGCATTTTTCAAAACCACTAATTTCCCAAGCATATGAGGACACACAAAATACACAACTAACTGCATCTGTTCGGGCTTACTTTAAAGAGAAGATTTAGGATTTCAGGTCTGTTCAAGGTACTCAGCCAGCATATACATACCTTTAGGACCTGCTCTAAGTTCTCCAGCTTGGCTTGGAGCTGGTGTTTTCCCTTTACAGCCAAATCTCGTTCTTTGGTTACTCTGATGAGGGTTTCCCTAAGATGGTCATAGTCTGACTTCACCTAGAACAATAAAAATGTGATTAACCCACAAATGCCTTCATAATGAAGGGAAAAGTATATCTGACACAAACAACGTTTTTGCACATGAGAATGAAAAGGGAAAAAAATTCAAAGAAAATAGGAAAGAAGTATAAAAGGTAGATGGAAGGGAGTGTTCAATGAGGAAATGGTGTGCATCTCGTACACATGTATGCAGAAAACATTTTCTTTCAACAAGAACTAAAATCTGGCAACCAAATTGTGGCTATGCATGAACACAGCAAGTTAAATAAATATACATAAAGAAAATAGGTGACCATCAAACAAATCCTATATAAAATGAGATAGAGCTTTCATGTGCATATAGCAACATAACTCACACATTGTATGCTTTCCTAGACTCTTCTTTAGTTTAAATTAACTTCAGAGTAAAATTAAATATGAAACAGTGTATGATCAGCCTGTCCTAGCATTTTAAATCAGTGCCTCTACAATTTAGAAATAGGTATTTCTGTGCAACTCTTATTCTCTCTCAAAATATTTGCATAGTGTGAGTTTTTAAAGGATCAAACACTCACCAAATAGAATTTTTGTTTTTATATTTAATTTATTTCGTGCTAGCTTAACTATTTCAACATGACTAACTCCTTGTTTACAGGATTTTGTGGATCACCAGCGATAGCAACTATTTCATAAACGCACATAGAAAATATGAAAACATAATACTGAACTACTTTATCCTGCCATGGAAAAGTCCTTTCTTGAATTCATCTCAGCTGAAGGTATGATTTATAGGAAGTAACATAAGCAGTTTATGGGTTTATGTGCCATACTGATGTGTTCCACTAGGATTCTGATATAGTCTGTATCATATCAAGAGCAGCAATTTTATGTTAAGAATGAAAACCCATCAGTAATAAGCATCTTGGTAAAAAATACGTAGTGTTCCCAAACTATTTCATAAATACTGCTCTTCCCTTCTCTGCAATGTTGATAGAATGTAGGAAAGGAAAAGAAAGAGCCATAGTATTTTTATGGCACACTGTTCCAAGGAGCACCTGTTTTCCTTTATTAACTGCAACACAGTGCAGGAACCTGAACAAAGCTGGCAGGAGTACTGAATACGGACAGACAAGGCACTATGAAATATTGGGATGATGCATAGGCTTGCTTTAATCTTGGTGCAGCTCATCTTTTCTTCTAACTTCTGTGAAAGAAGCGACAAGTTCTTTTCACAATCTAATTACTGTAATTTCATTTTCTTAAAGAACCAAAGGCATTAGGCTATCTCTGATATGGATCTCTCTGAGATGTTTTCTAAAGCGATGTTTTGGAAACTGATTCACTCTATTTGCCTTCTGGCTCCAGTTTGTTAATTTGCAAATTTCACCATGGACCAAACAATCTCAATGGTTACAGCCAGACCTCGTATTTGTCTTTGTAAGAGGGCTCTTTAGAGTGCAGTGGACTAGAAAAAAAGAAAGAGGAAAATGGAACAAATCATGTTTTCCACAAGAACTGATGCAATTATTGTCAACCTCAGGATTTTTTTTTCCATGCACAGATTCTTCTCCTCTTCCCTCATTTCTTTATAACTAAGGAAACTATTAAACAGTGGATTTTCAGAATCTATTAACTTCCTGCATCCTTTGTATTGTATTTCATTGCTCAGATCAGTCAATGTATATTGTTGAAGAATAATGGAGTGGAAAAAGGAAGCAATGAGTTATCACCATCAATGATGCAAGTTTATTATTGTCTGTGATTCTCAGTTAATTTACTGAGAATGAAAGAAGTACAATAGTTTGAAAAGGCTTCCAAAAAATGCATTTTTACTGAGGCTTTAATTTTCCTTCCCTCTAAAATAGTTGATACTGGCTACTTTGTAAAGAATTTTCTAAAACTTAATAATCACTGTAGTTTGAATAATTTTGGGGAGCTAGTGAGCATAGTACCTTTCTGCTGTGTTTTTCCCTTTCGGCAGAGTAGGGTCTATAGGAACAAACAGTACATGTCAGGCTGCTAATGTCATTTGGGAAGGAGATGACTCAGGGACAGGTAGAACTGCAGATATTTTATACATCTCAGAGATTTTGTTCAGGATCAAAAAGCACATACTCAGACCAGTTAAAATCTAAGACACTCAAGTGATAATCTGATCCTCTAGTTTCTTTTTCAAGAGATCAGTATTTGAACAATGTTCTGTGTATATTTTCATTTTCTAGGTTGGATATAACACAACCAATTCTACCAGTAGCCTTCTGATAATTACTTTTGTTTCTTCTAGCAACACTAATAATTTTAATATTTCTGCAGGGCATTCTTGCTAGGACTTTTTCCTTCTGAAGATAGTATCACAGAACGGTATTTAAATTAGTCACAAGGCAGCATAAAACTTGATGAGTCTATCTTTTTGTTTGTTTGCTTTTGTTTGGACAAAACTTGTTAAATGCAAATGCAATGCTCTCTAGAAGCAGACTGTGTAAGAACAAATGGGATATGCATGAACTTGAATTACACACACAGCACATCAAAACATCAATGCTCCCAGTGGCAAAAAACAGTTGACCTAAATAGAGTGCCATCATAAACAGTTCTAATTTCACAACAGAAATGTAGGGAACATTTTGATCTGTGATGTTTCTCTGTTCAATTTATCAACCAATTTATTTTTCATCCCACAAATTCCCACTTACTAAACATGTCCTCATTTGAGTCAGTGATGAGGGTCAGAATACTGCTGAGGCATATTTCACTTTCTGAACACTTAAATCCAGAAACTGGTTACAAACAAACAGCAAAATAAACCGCTGGTTTGTTTTGTTCTACCAGTGAATCACCTCTATCAGAAATAATTTCTGTGAGAAATACAGCTCTCTTTCACTGACATACTCAGACTGAAAAATGTTCTCTGCCACTCACTGTGTTGTACATAAATCACAAATGCTGAGCTATCACTACTGTGCCTGAATATAGAAAGGCACCTTCTACCCTAATTCTAGAATTCTGTAATCTGCTAATTTTCACAACAGTGGTATTTAGAAAACATGATTCAGAAACTACCATGAAAATGGTATGACTTCAGGTATCATAGAAATAAATCCTGAATAGATAATGCCTATTCTCTTTTTGTATGAAAACACTAACCCATATATATCCAGTTGAGCAGAAAAACAAGTCAAAGCCCAGTGTCACAGCACTCCTAAGGATACAAATCTTTTCACAAGTACTCTGCTCCAGAAATGTGACTTTGTTCCTATTATGCAGAGTGCCAACACAAAACTGCAGAAATTAAGTAAAATTTTAGCCTTATTTTGTGAATTTAAAAGTAGCACAGCTCATACTCGCTCCTTTCTAGAGCTGAATCTCAACAATTACATTGTGCATAAATGAGCAGTAGCTTTATCTGTGCTACACAGCAGAATGCATAACCATTCTCCCAGCTCCATTTGCTTGGATAAAGTTGGCCTGCTTTTCAGGCCAGCTCTCAAGGGGGAAAAGAACAAACTATCACAGGCAGGTTTTCCCCTTCAGGGCTGAGTCCTACTCTGTTAGAATTCTGCACTGATCTTAACATTCATGCATGTTCAGTTTCACACTTTCTTCATATAAGAAGTAATGTAAACTGAACAAACAATCTATCCTCAGCCTCAGTTTCTGTATGGGAGAGGGAGAAAGAAAAGAAAAAGCAGCTAGTAATTCCTTCGAAAACTTGTTAGGCAAGCAGGAACACACAAGGTTTGTTAACGTTCAAGGTATGCTGCAAAAATCCTCTTATCTTGCATATTCTTAAAGTTTTTGAAGGCAAAAAGATACACTTAAAGGATGTCTTTGATCCTACAGAGGCTGTGATATAAAATCAGTAGCACGGGCACACAGAATCTTTGCAATGTGCCCTTCACAGTATTTTACAAACCCATAGCATGATGAACTCTGACATTGTAATGGTGAAAGGCAATTTTATTCTTAACTTAGTGGCTAATGTGACTAAGGTTGATATTACACTTTTATATTTTAAATTGTTTTCACTAGGTTTTTCGGTGTATCTCAAGCTCTTCACTTTAGTGAGATACAAATGTTACCTATAATAAAGTATTATTAACCCCATAAGTCCTCACTTTCCGATAGTAAGAGGGCTAATCTTCTTAGTGTCACCAATGTACTAAGCCTTTGCTGCATTAATGCTGCATGCTATTTCTATGTCAGCTGGAATATAAAACTGCCTACGTAAGACTATGTGACTTGTGAACTAAACAGTAAGGGTGATGCATAAACAACAGCAAAGAGAAGAGAAAAACATTAGGAGATGAAGAAATTCTAGACGGATGGATGAATAAAATTGAGTGATTCTATGATCCACATTTTCCTCCTAACATGACATATTATCACACTGCTTTTGTATATAAAAATAATTTATATTCCTCATCAACAAGAAATTTAAGGTCTGCTTTGATAACAGGTGCTACATGGAAAACTTAGAGTACATGTACAGCCATTTCTGAATCTTAGTAATTTGCTTTGTCTTAAGTCTAAACCAGACCTCCTTTGGTTTGGAAATAAAACACTGGGCTACTCTGTGACACATACGTCAGAGCATGCAGCTACCATTGTTTTGCAAGGTTTGGGGATGGGCTTTCATCAGAGCCTATATGAGTTACAGCTCTTCTGATGTGAATGAGGTTGCTGAGCAACTCACTTAAGCCCTGTAGAAATCCCAGATTGGAGTTTTATTTTTAGCTAAATGTAGCCTTGTAAAGTGGCTGGTTCATGATGTTTCTTCCACTGAATGCATATGTGATGAGGTAACGTTCATCAGCCTCTCCTCCCGTGCTACTCATGCCAGGCAGTACTTGCCACAGATAAAAACACTGTAGCCAGGAAGACATATTTAAGAAAGAAAGAAAGAAAAGAAAAAAATATGCAAGAAAAATGCTTACTATTCAAACAGTTTTTATATCAGGACCTGGAATAGCTGAGACATGGACTTACGCCATATGTCATGCTACAGGGGAAATAACAGCAGTTAAACAGAATTTGGTAAATTTGCTGCTGGACAACAGCATTTCAACACCTTATCAAGAAATGAAAAAAATACAAAGTAAAAATGCAGAAGGGAAGGAAAAAACACTGCTAGCTACTAATCCTTTCTGTCCTTTCTGTCAGCTTTCTTCAGAAAAAGTAGAGTGTTTTTCAATCAAGTCTCATCGAAATGACTGAAAAATTCTTTTTTCCAAAGCCTAATACAAATTTATGATACTGAGAGAAGATACATCAGGAAAAATGCATCTCTGTAATGTCTACCAGTGTGTGCTAAATTTTCACTTGAAAATAACATTTATAAAATACAAGCATAACTTATTTTTAATTAAAATATTTTGTGTTTTCAAAGAAGAAATACAAATTTAAGTGACTATACAATCCATTTTTATCCACTTTGCAGACTGATCACTGTAATGAATGTATGAATTCTGTGCTTATGATTGTTACCTGGTCATACTGCAGTGCTTTGTGGGACACACTTGCATACTGAAGGCTCAGGCGATTCTTCTCTTGCACAGCATCCTTCAGTTCATTTTTCTAAAACACAAGCAAAGAGTGTTATAGATCATTTATCTCCGTTACAGTACATCCTATTATGTTCTTAAGGAAGCAATGTTTTTGCGTTATTTGGTATTAACATACCATTAAGAGTAGTACCAGGCATACAGCCAAAGGCACTCAAGGTGCAGAAGCAGCAGATTGGTTTGCAGTTACAGTTGGCTCTATCATAAAACCACATGTTTTCGGTAGATGATCTGATTAAACATGTGCAGACAAAGAGCAGACCTGACATCACAGGCCTGGTACACATGTATATTAAAAAATAAAAAATCTCCCTGTGGATGTCACAAGGAGCTCAAACCTGGCTACTTTACTTAGAGCTGGGAAGAGACTTGTCTCCCAGAATAAAGCAATATTCTCAGACTTAGATCTTCAGAAGGCATTCTGAGGGCAAAAGCCAACAACTGGAATGTGCAATCATGTTCATGCTTATATTCATATATTTCACTATGCTTATGATAGCTATTTTTCTACTTATAGTATGTCTATTTATAATAAATGCATTCAAATTTGATCATTTTTAGAATCTGGGTAGAACACCTATACACTGCAGCAGCAAGCAAATCCACAATGCAGATGCAAGTCAACAGGTAAGTAACCTACGTCTAAACATCAAGGTATTAACTTCAGCCTCAGGTATGTATTTTTATTTATTTACACTGCGCTACAAGAAGAATGAAAAAATGAAAAGTAAATAAGCCTCAAATAAACAGTCAAATGTCAAGCTCAAATAAAAAAACATGCAGCTCAGGAAAAATAGCAGCGTTCTCTGATATTCCTGACAATTTATTTTTTGTACAAGTTAACAAAGACAGTTGTCTGAGATAAAGCAGACACATAAAAGGTGAATTCAGAAAACGTTTCATAAACCTGTAAGATTTGATTGAAAAGATGTCAGGAGGCATGGGTTGCACATTAGTCAGACTATGATATTTTAGCTAGCCAGATCTGATTTTGTAAAACTACTTTACACTTAGTAAGTGGTAACTATCTTTCCTAAACCGATTTTAGAACTCTCTCCTTACAAGATCCATGTTTTAAATAGATAGTGTTTCCACTGAACAAAAGTTGTTAAACTGTTTAGCTAAATTGTTTCCTAAGCATCATTAGCTTTAAGCACGAGGACTAATGAAGCTTACAGATTTCTGTCTAATGCCTACTTGACTCTGATATCCAAGAAAGTGTGACCTTTGAGTGATGTTCTGTGGTATATGGTACTGCATTTTTTTCTGCAATTAATTAGCCACTGGGTTTAAAACTTACAGGGTCAAATACACATTATGATTATGGGAATCAGTTTTCTATAGGAAAAGAGATTAAAATATCAGTTTCATTAAACACATCACACAGAGAAGGCCATTCTGAACTCTTCTAAATGACAATGATTTTAACATATCAATTAGTTCTGCAGAAAATACTACATTTCTGACCACACTCAGAATTTCAGTCTGATAGCCAAGTTTGAACACAAACAGAGGACAGTGAAAAGCAGTTCAGCCCAAGTAATGGCACATTAGAACATCATTATTATACAATATCAAAACGTCTCATCATCAGTGGGAAGCTGCTCTCTTAACTAAATACTACTGCACTGAACTGAACTAAGACAACAAACTGGGGAATTTTCAGTTTCCTAGTTGCAGACGTACCCATCATCTCACACTTCAGGATATCAGCAATTATTATTTCTCAAGTTCTGTTAAATCTGTTGTTTAGGATGCAATTAAAAGCGCCAGTCAGATTCTGAGATGCTAGACAGTTCTGAGGGACAGAATGAGAAGAATTCCTTAGCTCACGTTACATTTTCAAAGGTGTGAATTAAACCAGCAAATATTTTTACAATATGAACAAACTGCGCTGAGCAGTTCCTTGGATATGTGAGTAAATGATTGCATCCTCTTAATTACTGAAAGTCACTTGTAAAGCATTGTATATCCATCCTGCATTTTCCTAGGCCAAAACAAGCTACACTGGCTGCCCCGAAACCCTTACAATTACAGGCTTTTGCCAAGCCAGATTTGATATTGACTTTAACAGATCAATTTGCATTTGTTACAAATCAATATTGCTCAGCTAACTTTAATGAGGAACAAGTGACAATGAGTCACCAGTTTTAAATAATGTTATTAAAAGGAATTCAAGCAGAGATGGGGGGGAGGAAGAGAGGATGGAAGGAATAACTGATGACAATCTAGGCCAGCATCCTTCACACCCTACTTAAGTTCTTCAGAATAGAAAACAGTTTCTGAGAGGTGGCAGAGCAACTGGGCTGGCTCTTATCCTACCTGAAGAAAATGCATTTATTTGCAAGGATGAACAGAAGTAGGGCAGCAACTATCTCAGTTTCATTGGTCGTTAGTAGTAAGCCTATTTATTTTTGCTTTGATTTCTGCTCGTCACAGTGGCAATTTCTCTCAGTTCTCTTTTGCATTTGTCAGGATAAAGCACCACATATGTTCCCCATCCCAACCAAATCCATAAAAATAAAGAATCACTTGATCAGTAGGAGGAATTTCTGGCACATTTCTAACTTAGAAAATACACATAAAGAAACAGATCAGCAAGTAGGGAATTTGGATGCAAAGGCCCACTTGAGCTGAAAGACATCTGTAACCATTATCAGTGTGCTTTGAAACAACATTCATACGAGTACACTGGCAAAAATTAGATTGTTTGCTTTCAGAAAAAGCACTAAGGAATGAAGAATAAACAACTCATCAAAGGTCTCAGAGCAATGAGGAATGGTAAAAGCCACACTGAACTGAAGCCTTCTAAGTTTTAGCAAGTTCATTTATTGAGCCATGTCTTCCAGAGATGATCTGAGCCATAATTACTGCCAGCTCAGAATTTCCCACAATTTTAATTTTTATCATTTCTTAAGTTATCTCTCACAACAATGGACCCTTACAAGAGGGCTCAGACAGAAGAATTCTGGTAGATTCAGCTGCAAGTGTTTAGTCCTAACACATCGTAGTTATCATAGGTCACAGTAACTAAATACCAGGGTCCTGAGATCCTAAAGCTCTTGCACTCGCTCTGTGAGGATGACAAGTTTACTCAAACTTCTCTAAAGGTTTCTACAACTTCCGAGATGTGCTTGGGATTTTCAGAATTATAGGTAAGGCTTCAATATTTTAGATGATGGAGAATATTGTTAACAATCTTAAATAAGCTGTCTACTCAGAATTTCCCTCTACACTCATATTAAAAATAAAATGGAAAGAAAAAAATATGTAATTTTTTTTGTCATGATTGGCAAAGCTGGAGAAAGGAGGCTTATTCAGATTTGTGCATGCTCAGCTCACAGGAGAGCTACTGCACCAGACAAGGAAGAAGCATACAGATGAAGTACCCATCACACTTCTGAAATTCCCCAGGGTACTTTCATGCAACAGCCTCATGAAAGTGCTGCATCTGGTGACTATGTTTGCTTGGTATACAAGAATGCCCAGCAGTTGAACATACATTAGCCCTGTGTGGAGAAACCTGATGTTCACACAACTCGCAGCTTCTGCTATGAACTCATGCACAGTTAGGGATTTTTAACTTTCTGGGCTTTACCTTGCCCATATTTATTACTTATCTGTATGAAAAAGCTTTTAATCAGTAAAATTTTCATACAATTACTGTCAAATACTAGAAAGCAACTGCATACAACAACAACAAACTCACAAATACAAACACTGAAATTCCCTTGCTCATAGAAGGAAAAGCAACAGATGAAAACCTTGCTTTCCTCAGAGCATTCTTGAAGTAGCAATCTCCTATAGATCTACAGAAAGGGGAAACATTTTGTTTATAAATAAACAAAGTATTCCCCTGTTTGCTTTCTATTTATTCTATGACAGAAGCCTCTGCTGAAACTGTGCATTGCACAAATACAGAGGAGTTTATCAGTACTCCAGAAAAGTCTATCTTTTAATTTAAGAAATCGAAGCAGAAGAAGAAATGGAGAAAGGAAGAGATCAAGCCACTTGCCCAAGGTCATGCCCCAAACCAGGTGGCTTAGTGACAGACTTATTCTAAATCTGCCTTCCCACACACTGCTCCAGCCATTTGCCGTGTCCTGAAAGTAACCTGTGATGGGATTAACTGCAGCAGCACATACTCACTGCCTGCGGTGGGAACCCAAGACAGTTTCTGTATAGCAAACACGAATACTACTCAAAGAACAGTTAAGTTCTCTCTCAAAATTCCTCATGATCAGTTTCTCCAGCGTTGAATATTTCCAGATGCTAACAGTACTTGGAGAAACACACTTAACAGTGCTCCTTACCCATCTCCTCTTCACACTGCAGAAGGAATTTCTTCCCTTGTTGTGAAATACCTGCTGTATTTTTGCAAGAGATAGTTATGCACTCACTACTGTTTGTGATTCTTTGTTATGAAAGAGAATTCAAGCTGTCTAGAAAAGGATGTTTTACAGTTTTCTTCCATGGATGAAACAGAAGACTCAGATTTGTAGCATAAGATCTTAGTGGCCCACAGTCAGCCTCTGAAAGCGGTCAGTTCAGGGCTGCCCTGCACACACCACAGTGCTGCATGTGCCTGTGTGAGTGGGGCCAGAGGGGCACGCAGAAAACTGTTTTCCATTCTGGGGGAAATCCAACACATTTGATTAATATTTTACTATGTTGTGAATTGTTTTCATAGGGATTTTGTGGCTGCATCCTGAAAGAGCTTTGACGCTTCAAATACATTTTAAGAGAGACAGATGCCTTTTGAAAATGCTATACTGAAATAAATAGAATACTTTTCCATTCTCTCTCATTTACTTGACAGCTAGCACTGAATGCATTAGCAACAGGGCAACACTTCTCACTTCAGCTCTTACAACTGCCAATTTCAAACAGAACCTCCAAGTCAACGGAACGAAGAGGTCAGGAAATACACAGGGCAGCCATCACCAGTGACAGACTAACTGGCATAGGGCTGGCTACGTGCTTCTTGCCTCCAGCTCGTCCATGAATGCTAAGGCTTCTCCCCAACAGCCTTCCCCACTCTCAATTTAGTAGTTCTACCAAAAGTCTAAAGGGAACACAGAAGAAGGTACCCCTCTCCTACTGTTTGGACCTAAGAGGAGATTTTGCAGGATTTTGCAGTTCATTTCCGGAACATGACAATATTCAGATTTTTTCAAGTCATGATGATTAATCAGTTCCAGACCAAAAATCAATTGTGTGGAAAGCACTACTTTCCACACAATTCTTTCCTCACTCTTTCTATTTTTTCAAACAAATAACTTTTGACTCTTTTTAACAAAATTAATGAGGGTTTTGTCCTTTTTTCCCCTGCTGCTCTCTCCATTGTTCTTAATTTATACACTGTATGTAGCAATTCTGACAATTTAATTGTGCCTGAGAAGGAAGATTTTACTAAAGAGTCAAATTAGGTCTACCATTTAACCGGTGCAAATCAAACCATCACAGCTGTTAATTGAGACAAGTAGAGTGGAGATTAACAACTCATCAAGCCAGTTACTCCAAGACATTGTCCAAAACATGTGCCAAGACAAACGCTGACTGAATGTCAGCAGATTAATCAGTAAATGAAAAGGAAGCAGGACTTCATACTACCAAAAATCTTCTCACTAGTCTCCAGAGTCTTGACATTGGGTTTCAAATACTAGTTCTGCTGCCTGTCATTCCTTTCTAATGATGCTGTTACACAATATCCATTTAAAAAATATAACAAAACAACATGGATTTGAAGCAACTTAATTACTAGTCTGATAAAAGACAGCATGCATCCAAAAATATTATAGATAAATGAATGTTGGAAATGTATAATAAAGATGGAAAACATAGGAACAGTATGTAGAATTTATCTACCTTCCCCCTAAAAAAAAAATAGAAAGCATTGTCACAGCCAGGTATCAGCTTGTTACACGGTGACAGAACAAACCCAAACCCCAACTTTTTATAATATATCTAGGCTGAAGTCACACAGAGCTCAGATTGCCTCTATTTAAGCTTTTTCACCAAGTTAAATACGAGAAGCATAAACCATACTTACATATATCACAGATGTGGTAGTGTGCCAGTCAAGCATGTATTCATGTCAGGACTCTATGTAGAGTAATTTGCAAAAAGAATCTGAAACCTTGTCTTTAGCATGTCTGACAAAATCCCAAATGGCAGGGATATTTCCTGCTGTATGTAAGAAATGCTCCAGGCATTTTCAGCTCAGGCACTTCAATTTAAGAAAACAACACTAAAGATGATCTTTTCAAAATCTTTGAAGTAAACGGAATCAGAAAATTGACAGCCCTCCCAAATGTATAAAAACACAATCAGTCCTACAGTGTGCCATTTTTTTAAGAGATGCCCAGAGCACTACATGGATTTAAAGGCTCACACACCAGTACATCCTTCACAAAAAATGAGACAATTAATAAAAATATCCATGAAAATTTAAAAATAAAAAGCATATTAAAAATAAGTGTATTACCTTATATATGAGTTGCATCTTTTTAAGTGCAGAAATGAAAGCAAAAATGTGTGTTCGTAGTAGAGCAAAAGTAGAAATTCTCCTGCAGATATGAGGACTGGCTATAAAAATTCACGGTAGCAGGATGACTTCTGTAGATTTAATACAATCTGACACCACTGTCTGGGTAACAAGGTTCTACATCGCCTGGAGAAAGGCATCTGTTGCCCTGTGTGCTAGTTTGCTCATCCATCAATTATTTTTGTTTTTTAAAAAATGTTATACACTATTCATTTATTTGTAGCTTTTTTTCTTTGATATTTGTTTTGCCAGTAACCTGGACTGACTGCATTAGAACACACTGATTGTAATCCCAGACGATGGTTCTCTATTTCGGTGATGTGTGCACAGAATCACATTACTCCAAGGGAAAACAGAAAACCACTAGTCTACAGGTACTTAAAGAAAAAGGAAAAACGAATAACTTTCTGAGCTTTTCTCACATATTTTTGCCCTGCAAATGACTCAATCCTAAGGTCAGGTTTAACACCATCAATTATTATTATTATTGTTATTTTAATAATTTTAAGTGCTAGGTTTTAAAGGCAGAGATGATTCATCCTCAATATACTACAGTAGAACTATTTAAAAGCTTCAACATGCACCAGCTAACATAACTAGGCTGAGAGAGGCACAGTCTGTACAAGAAACTAACATTAAAACCTTTCTGATTTTAATCTTCGCAATTAACATGCAGACGATGCAGGAAAAATACAAACTGTCCTACATAATTCTAACCACCATATAAGGCAGCACTAAGCAAAGTACAACTGGAAGCACCCAAAGAAAAGTGGCATTCACAAGAGTTGCTGCTGTTCCGATACTGTTAATTATACTGTTAATTAATGTTCTGACACTCATTCCATTTCATCTGACACACCAGTAAGATAAACGTGGGATAAAAGAAAGCCCTAAAAGCAGCTGAACACCCCCTCCCCATGCCATGCAGGGCACAGTTCTGTCCAGGGCTGACTTCCATCACTATCAACTTAACAGTTAGAAGCTTGTAATTCTAATAAAATACATACTGTAAGTTAGTGAAAAACTATTAAATGCAATGAAAAATAACCAACCTGAAGACTTTTGTCAGAGGAGTTTTAGAATTTCTCAGTGATTCTGACTCTGAATTGTCATGATGAAGTACATGTAATCAAGTAGTACATGAAAGTAGTCTGACATTTTATGATGTTAGCATTTAAAGACTACAGAACCCAATTTGGACTGAGAATGTTAACAGGCGTACATAATTTTTTCTGCTACCACCCTTTGGACAAAGGAAATCTATTTAGAAATGCTTCAATTTTAAATAAAACTCCTTCACAATTAGATTTTCTTCATTTTAAAAACAGGCACATTTCCATGCAAATTGTACTTTATTCTAATAAAAGAAAACAAATGCAGCTTTACCCTCTAATCACTAGGCTGAATTTAGCATAATAAACACTATATAAAAATAGCACTTCTTAAAAAGCACTACCAAATAAGGAACACAGGACCTGCAGCAGTATATCAGACTTGGAAATCACCAGCGTCTTGGCACTACAGTGACCACGACCAGATGTTAAGAAGCACCAATTAATTAATGCACTGAATTATTTTTCACTTCAGTAAGACTCTTAAGGTAATAGGCTTTGCACTACCACCTCACTTCATTCACATTCCTTTTGGAGGATTAGCTCTTCACGCGCTGTTCCTCACAACTTCTTTGTGCAATCTTTTCTCACCACCTCAGCTCTTGAGTCAGAACAGTGCTTCACACAATGAGATAGTCTGGGCCGTGTTTTGTACAGAGAGAAAAAGGAGGGTTCAACACCAGATCTACCTGAAGCTTCGGAAGATCCCCCTATTTTAGAATCCTGTGTATCCATTTTTGATTTGTTGCTGCTCAGACCATGGCTATCACAAAATTGTTCATCACATTCTCCACCTAATTTTCTTCATCTATGCACATCGTATGAAAATGACAAGACCCTCTCATCTCCTAATAATGAAAATGAGTAAAGTGATAACTCTTGATATATGAAGTACAATGATTTTATTATTGTGCCCACACGATTAAACAACCCACACCAGACACCCTAACTGCAGCTGCTCATAATGAATTACCAAATACACAAGTTCTCTTCAAGCCATTAATTTCGGACTTTACATCTACTGTGACTGAATGAAGTAAACATGAACACAATAAAAAGCAAACATTCCCCACGATAGCATTATTCAGTATTTGCTATTACGTTTGTATTTTCTGATTGATGCCTTGTTTTGCCTCCATGAGGCACACAATGTATCACCAAGACTCCATACACGACACATCAACTCTCTTTGCACATGTCCAGTTCACAACACAGACAGAATGAAGTCTCTAATTGGCAGTATGTGACACTACTTTTTTTATTAGCTTCTGCAGAAAGTGTCAAGTAACACCAGCCCGAGTTTTCAGTATTGTGTTTACAAATCTTCCCAGCATTTACTATGGAATGTTACTTTTAGATAGCTGCTTAATTACTTAATGACAAAATCATATCTAATCTTGATAAGGAAAAGGAGTATACAAATTGATTCTTCAGTTATCAGCTATACATTTAAGGCAATTCTAGGCCTATTAACTTCAAAGAAAAATAAGAAAAAAGTGGAAGCAAATTCCCAGCAATAATGAGTTATTTACATACCTTAACGCCATAATACTTGCAGTCTAGCCTGTTCCAATAACTAAAATCATGCAACATTGTTAATGCTTTCAGAAGTGATCATATAAAAACTATTTTAATAGGCCTAAATTTTGATAGAAGCTTCATACCAAAGTAATTCTACCACTGAAAATGCACTGTTCCCAACCCAGCCACCCAGAGCACCTATACAATGCGCTTTAGCTTTCGGTCAGGTTACCCTCTTGAAGATATCCCCTCACCTCCAGTTAGCCCAAACTACTATTTAGTATTTCTATTAAAGAGGAAGCACATGCATGTTCCACCATGCTGTCAGATAATACCCAGCTGCTGGCAGCACAAACTCATCCAAGGATACCATAAAAATACATATCTGCATCCTTAAGGAGAGAACTGATCTTCAACTTAGTATCACAGCAGTGCTTTCCCTCCAGCAGTATTAGAAAGTTAATCAGTTTGATCTGTGGGCTGAAGTAAAATCAATGTTCATTCAGGGTTCTTCCTTTCAATTATTTTTACCTTTGCTTCTCAACGCAATAAGCGAACCAGCGTATCTGGGAGACAGGGTCTAAATTCTCATTTCCCATGGCGCAATTCTGGCTCCTTCAGAGGTAACTTACAAGCAAGCAAAGGAAAGAAACAATCTTGAATTATCCACTGCTAAGGGAGAAATGAATGAACAAGGGGTCCCTACTCTTGTATAAAGGCACAGAGAAAACACTGTGTAGGCTAACCATTAACCCCACTCAAATGCTGGTATCAAGCTGGCACTGTCTGAAGGGTACACTCCCTCTGGTCCCCTTAAGAAATATTTTCTTGTTGATATTACCATTGTATGGCACAATGTTTTGTTTCATATCCCCAACTGGTAGTATATATTTCTATTGGCTTGACTCCAATGGATGTGTTAAAGACCTATCTTATTTTTGTAGGTTAAACCAAATGCAATCAATTATTTTCAAATAATTGAAAATGTACAGTACATATTTTTTCCTGTTTTCTGCAAATGCATGGATCTCCACTCCTATTTTGTGATAATTCAGAAGGAAATTGCAATCCACATTTTCAACTTATTATGCTTTCACTAGTGTATGAACAAACAAAACACATCAGCTAGAAATACATGAACAAAGTTATTCTGATCACCACTGGAGCTCATTAGGGAGAAGGCAGCAACAGAAAAGCATCTCTTCAATTACCCACTATGGCATTAAGGTTTCTATTTGCTGATCAACAGAAGGTACACAGAATACTGGCAAACTGCAATGTGAACTTTGAGATCTCTCCGTGGAATACCTTATAGGATCTTCTAAAGACCATGTCTGTTAATATTCTGCTAACACAATGGTTGCAGACACTGTTATATAGGAATAGCTCACGGAGAGATCTTGTCAGCTTTGATTAAAGAGTCAGGCTCATTGTGGTATTTCTTATAATAGAAATTACTTATTTTTCTAAAAATAGAACAAGTCATTTCTTATTCTATTTCACTGATAATTAAGATGCAATTAGTTACATCAGCTTTCACAAACATTTCTCAGAAAGCTTTCCTTTCCATCATGCACAAAGAGGAGAGAAGAGCAAACAAGATCAGCTGTTGTCATGGCAACGCCATGCCCCAGCAGGTGAAAAATGCAGTCCTGTGGCACTAAAAAGGATGAAATGTACTGAACCTGAGCATAATACCAGCTACAGCTCAACAAGCTAAGTGTGTTTTCATAGACTGGCATCTTTTTAAGCAGCAAATTCAGAGAGGCAAATGTTAAGAAGTGTGAGCTCTGGTGACATTCATAATTACTCAATCGTCTCAGAGTAATTTTATTAGGCAGAAGCTTATATTGATATGTTGCACAATTCTCAAAACCTACGAAAAGTTAAGCATAATTTAAAAAATAATTTACTGGAAAGTAGAAAATAGTTTTTCATTTCAATGTAGATACAAGAAGAATATGCTGAATAATTTTCAGAGTGAAATGTCAGAAGCATCTTTCAGAAACAGCTATCTGCGCTCCAGAAGTTCTGTTTTCAGAACAGGTAATATTACAGCCTTCAGGTAAGACTTCCACTAAATTTATAAACTAAACACTGAATAAAGATATGCATTAATCAAAGAAAAGTGCTACGGGCCACTGCCTTCCCTGCAAGAATTTTTAAGAATACCTGTACAAAAGTGTATGATGGTCATTCCATGGTCCGACCAAACCTTCCTCAACTAGCACCAGCTACAAGTGCCATACTCAACACCTTTCATCCTCAGTTACAGATGTGAGGACAACCCTTTGCTTTCCTTCCTTAGAGAGAACAAAGGTGCAGGTAGGTCACAAAGCCCTTTTCACCTGCAGGGCTCTCATATGGTGGGAAATCATCATGTCTTATATTCTATTAATGGAGGTTGTTTACAAATAATTTTCAAGGCAATTTGAAAACTAGAAGAAAATAGAAATGTGTGATTTGTTTGGAAATACAACACATTAAATCTGAAAGGACTACATAGCTCTAAACAATATAAATATATTCTCCACCCATTTAGCAAAATGTAACCACTTCAAAAAGCTTCATAATTTTACTATGTGCATAGTCACAGGTAAAAAAACCTACACAATGTGTCTAAGGATTCCCAAGAAGAATACCTCACAAAGTGATGGGCTAAAAAAGCCTGCCAGTCAGAATCTGAAATGTATTCACTACTCACAGGCCCTGGGAAAGCAGTGAGTGAGCTGTGCATTCACCCTACGTGCCAAAAAGGAGCCTAGCTCAAGTGATGCTTTTTCTTATCCTCCTGCTTCATATTATCTGAAGTCCTGTTCCAAGAACATCAAGAAAGAGAAATACAATAGCTAGAATTCATCAAAAATGATTTTTTTTTTCAAATAACATGTCAGTATTTTCTGAATTTTCTTAATGTTCATTCAACCTATGAAAACACACTTAGCTTGTTGAGCTGCAGCTCAACATTTCTATAGTCAGTAAGGACAATTTTCCAGGCATTTTTGACAAGAACGGAACACAGAAGAGCGTTAACATATCAAAAAAGCAACACAACATCTAAACAGTATAATTAGCATGTTATTTTTCATTATCTTCTCTTCACTAAGTCTAATTAATGCTGCCAGGGAGATATGTCCTTACTATTCTGCTTTGCTTAGTATAAAATCAAACAAAAACTAAATCAACAAGGCCTCAACTCAGGCAAGAAACTAACTAGTTAAGAGCTGTGGAATATTGAAGCAATTTATCCAAACTCCATAGTATTTTCCTATTCATTAAACTCTGACACAAATCCAAATAAATTCCTGACTCTTTTCAATGGGTGCAAAACCATCAGCTAGAAACGTACATTACAGTTGCAATCAGACTTATTTCTGCCATTTCCAAGTCTTAGCAAACATGTTATTTGGTATCTCCAATTAATCTTAAATTTGCTTCAACATGACTAATTAGGTGTATATCACCCTCAGTCTTAAACCACTAATTATTTCATTACTTAGAGTTACATGTGGTACCAACGAAACGCATTTCACCCCTACTTACTCAGAAAGTAGTTCTGTGTGTATGCAATTGCATCCATCTTCCCTTCTTAATGACACAGGCAAAGAGAAAGAGTCAGAGTTCCTTTCTGCTCATTCATGCTGTACCACGTCATTCTGTAAAATTAAAATTAATCCTCCTTACCAGCTGAGGCTGACCTTTTAGCCACTGCCTGGAAAGAGAACATCACTCCCCTGGGGGCTGTTCGAGGGGAGGGCGTTAGTGTGCCTGACACCTCTCAGCCACCAGATGAGACCAGGCAAAAGCACATTGAAAGGGGTGATTTGGTGAGGTATGATTAGTTGTATTTACACAAGGCAGGCTGGCAAGCCACGCTCAGCTTCACGCTTCCCTAAGTACCTGCGGCAGAGAAGCCTTTTGTGATCTGTAATGTCAGTAAACATTTACATTTTGGTTTATTCTTTAAAAGTCAATAATTAACTGCTTGAGGCTGAACAGAAAGATTCTGTAAGTTTCACTGTCTCTGTATTCAGCTTTCTATTACTAATCCCTGAACTAGACCAGGGTATTCTAGGACTTCTATTCACTTAAATAATCAAAGTTTATTCACCATTATTTCCAGGATAAAATCCTGACATGTCGGCAAAGCAGAGAATTTACATTTTTGCTGCTCATGTCTTTAATAAATAAGATGCGTAAAATAGTTACAGAGACTGCAAAGGGCTTTTGCCTTCTGTCACTCAAAACAATCTGAGTGATAGGAAATTTAATTTCTCTTTGTACATAAAACCTTTTTAAAACAAGTATGCATTCTGTATATCCTGCATATAGCTTCTAAAATCTTTTTCTCGCTCTCACTTTGTATAATATTATATACTCCTGGAAAAGATATATGATCTTTGTTGTTGTGATTTGTATATTTGCTGATATTTAATCAAAGTCTTATATTAAAATATAAATAACCTGAAAACAGCTCATAATTCTGAAGACCATTAAGGCAACCAACCAGGTCGTGCTCTAATCAGAGCACACAATTCATCTTCTGTATAACATATCGGCTAATTAGCAAATAATTTTACATAAGGAGAAAAACCAAAAGGGAGGAAAAATGCTGCAAAATATTTTTGATTTGTGAATTACCTGAAAATAAATCTTGATTCAAGAGATACATATAGGGGAAGTACAATCAAATTGAACTCTGGACAGTGAAAGGCACCTCACTGAAGGAAGTCTCAGAACATGGTGGGACAATGCACAGGATTGCTACTGCTGCTGCTACTGGAATATAGTACAGCACTTTACAGAATTAAACGTTGAAAATTTCTCATGCTGAATTAAAGATGAAAAGAAAATAATTCCAATGCTAATAATATTTAGCTTTAGGGGCTGTCATATTTAATTTTTTCAGTTCATAAAAATCAATTGTTGTGGCAGCCACAAGTTTAAAGCCTCATGGAAGTTCCCAGGAAAGGCTTAGAGGACAGAAATAAGTGAAATGCTGATCAACACTAGATACAAAGAATGTTGTATTTTTACTGTTTCAATTTGCTACACTACAAAACAATGTTATCAAAAGAAAATTGATCCTACTCTTACAAATTTTAAAGCTTACTTCTAAACGAATTGTGGTTTTTAATCTTGCCAGTAACATAACTGAAAGACTCTGCCAGGTTGTATATACTAACAAGTACAGTTCCACTACTAGATTCTGGGGTACCTCTTGTGACAGAAATTGGGGTGCTTTTAATGGCAGCATTCTCCACTCCTGCATGTTTATGGCTCTTCATCTGAACAGTACTTTTGTTCAGGTATCGTTCAACATTGATCTAGAAGCCTCAAGATCACAAAGATTTTTCAGGACTCTGTAATGACATTCATTTACTCATCAAAGCTTAACTAATAACTTTTTTTCTTAATACAACATTTTAAATAACTGAGTGATTTGGTTTGAGCCACTGAAGAGTATTGTACCCTTACACTTACTGTATTTTCTTCTTTTTCCGTTCACAGACATAAAAAGGGATAAGCCCATATTTATAAAACACTATCCCAAAATCTGAAGGAGAATGAATTCAGTTTAAATTCTGGGAAAATGTAGATTAGTTCCATTTTATTTCATCTGAGCTTATTTTCACTTCTCAGTTTCTGAGATTTGCACATAGTGCACCAGTGCAACTAAGGAAAACAATGAGCACAACTAATTTATTGATTAAAGGGAAAAGCTATTGTTGCTTTGTATTTCTAAAAACTGTCAAAATTGTATTTCCACATGAATCATCAACTGAAAAATAAAAGAAATAAAAAAAGATAAAGAAAATACTTGATTAAAATAAGCCTCACGTTTCATCTTTGCATAGCAGCCTCCTAAGCCATACATAGAGGATACCAGCATAAATTCTGAGCTCATCAATTAAAAATGAACCTACAGCCGAAATCTATTCATGAAATATGAAATGGATCTCTCACAAGGTAATTATAATTCTCTATGCAAAACAAATCCTTGGAGAACATTTAAAAACTACATGAAATTTCCAGCACTTCAGACACTTGAGACCAGATACTGTCAACCATATTTCTACCTGTCTATTATGAATATCATTAAAATATATTTTTTATTAATATTTAAGTATTTCTAAATTATTGAGGTATTCTCTCCTGGTGTATTTACTTGTGCCAAGGAATACTGAGAGATCTTCCGTCCTCAAGCAAACTAATTAGCTCTGATAAAGCCAAAATAAATTAGTTTTGGTTAAATACAAACAGATAACAAATTTAAGTGATGCTTCTGAATTTCAATGGGCTGAATTTCAAAAGAGAAGGTTAATCAAGAAAGGAGTATTAATTTATATTCCATTACAAATAAAGAGTTTTAAACGAATAAGCATTTCTAGGGACATGATAAACTCCAAAAAGGTGATGAAAATACAAGCGTTCATAGGATGGCCAATTATCAGGACATTTTCAGAATAAAACCCAAGAAAAATAGAGACCACAAGACAGCAGAAGTAAACCAGTCACCCTCTCTATTTTTAAAATAGACTGCACTGTACAAACGCATGTCCTGCATGCATTTGGAATGTTACAGCGTGGGGAAGTCAGATGCAAATGTTGCTAAGCTTCTCTTCTTGAAATCTCATCATACTGACACTAGATTAAATTAAGTTGATCATGACTGAATTCTCTCTGATACAGCTATCAATAAAGCGAAGAAAGAAATTGAAAATTTCATTGAGCTGCACATTCACGAAGTTTTCTAAAACAATTTTTATATCAGCAATTCTTTTTTCCATCTACTGAAGAATAACATCTGCCTCCAAAAAAGTGACTACCTGAGATTGTTAAGATGCCAGAGATCAGATGTCTTGACAGATCCCTCTGCTCCAGTGACAATCAAAATATGTCACTCTAATAGGCATAATATTGATATTTCTCCTAAATTCCCTAATGCAAAATATATAGCTCTGGAATTGCTGTTTACAGTATTTCCATTGCCTGTGGAACTAAACTAATTTCTAATTTCACACAAATATTTTGACAAGAATGTACATCTATGAGAACCACTTAGCACCTCGTTGCAAATGATATCCATGTTTGTGAAGAGGCTGCCCTGTAGTGTTAACGTGCATAAATGTGAAAAAAATAAAATTCTAGACATGAAGGATTGTTACCATATTTTGACTGCCAAAACATAGCCCAGAGAGCTGACCAGCTCTGAAATCACCTCTCCTGATCCAAAGGAACAACCATTTTGCTGTTCTTTAAAAGTCTGCGTTAGTAGTACAAGAACCCTACCTTTCACCTCATTAAAGGATAACTTTGGACACTAGCCAATTATCTTCCCCCTCCACATGCATTCTCCCTCAAGATTCCATGAAACATTCTAGAGTGTGCAGGACATGAATACAGGGCTCGACCTCGCATTTAGTTTATCATTTACCTCAACAGCAACAATAGTATTTTGACTTTCTCCTAAATTTCCATATCCCTTCATTAGTGATCTTTTCCCTTCATGGTTTACTCTTCTATTTTGTAAGGTCCCAGCAAATTAACATTAAATTGAATTCCACAGGAAAACATGTTACAGATTGTTTCTCTGATTTATTCATATTTTCTTTCCCTCTACTTTACGCTACATTTAATGCCTGAAATTAATTTTTAGATTAATTTCTGATGATGATGCTTGACGTTACCATAAAGATTATCCTCACTATCTTAGGCTAATGATTTAAAAAAAAAAAAAAAAAAAAGATTTGTTTCTGAAATAACTTGTGAAGACCAAAAGTGGTATCTACACAATAGAGAACTTTTTTTCACTTCTACTTCCCTTTGCAGCACTACCACCCAGCGTGTAGCAGAAGGCACAAATTCCTCCCATTTCCTTCCCCCACAAATAATGTTAGCAAATGCTGGAGAACGGGCAGAATTAGAAATCAATTAGCATCACTCATGAGCCATCATTCATTTGAAGTAGACATAGCCTAATTTCTTCTCTTTGTGGATAAGTGATCTACGTATGGCCAAGCCTAGATGTAAAGACATTCCCCTGAAATTCTTTTAAGAAAATTATTGTTTATTGGCAAGATGTCATGAATAAAACTTATTGTTTTCTTTGAAATTTCTCCATATTAAAGAACTACTTTTAAAACCTATGCTTCAAATAATTTGAAGTATGATAGGAGATTATCTGCTTAATCCATATCTTTCTCTCAGGCATGTCACGTTTTATGTAGCTATGCCAAGTTTAGTTCTGCTTAACAGACCTGTGAAGCTCTTCACAAAACTGAAAATGAGTCAGGAGAAAAATATATACAGCCTTAGGGTGGTTCAAAAAAAAAAAAAAAAAAAAAGCATAGTAAAATTGAGCTAGAAGTGAGAAATTCTCAGTTTCATCTGTAACTTGCTAAAGAATCCATGCTACCATTCTCCTTTTATTTTCTGCTGAAAGGCAGGCAGCTGAAGGGAGCTTGTTAATTCCATTTGTTCAAACTTACAATTCTGTTTCAGTCCTTGTCAAAATGGAAACTGCCACTTGATTAGGAGCTCAACCAAATGCCAGCTACTGCGGCCTTCAAACACTCAGACAATGCTTTATTTACCCAGAGGAAAAGAAACACTGCCAGCATGTTTTGTATTCAGGTTTGTTTTATTTTATTTTTTTTGCTTGATTCAGAGGATCAGAGCCTGGGCCTTTTCTTTGCTGTTTTCAGCATAATTCAGCATGATTCATTCTGGGTACAGCCAAGACTGTATCACCTTAAATGAGCTTTAGCTACATAATTAACCAAATGACTTATTGTAATTTTATTCTTTCTTTGAGAACAACTGGATTGAAGTTAATGCTGTCTCCTGGACTCAATCTGCTAACCACTGCTAGCTGAACCACATGTAGGAAGAGCATGAGCATTTTCCCTGAGGCTCCCAAACTCCCCATAGTGAAGGGATACGCTCCTGCAGAGTAAAGATGACAATTTAAACATTATGGCAACCTACAGCTCTGCCATAGTAAACCTGCAAACTCCTAGCCTGCTCCCTGGTTGAAAACAACCAATTCTGAACATTTTTCTTTCCTCTGCCAGATTGTCAAATAGCATTATTTCTTCTTATGTGCAAAATGTGTGTTGAAAGTTGCTTAAATGCCAAAATGTGTCCAACCCTGCCATAATGTGGTAGAGAATAATTTCTAAATTTAGGAAGTAATTGCTTTGCTGTCCAGTGAAATGTACACTATAAAAATAATCTCCTCTAGGCAAGTCATCATTTTAAACTCGAATTCAGACTTCAGTGAACACAAGCACTAAACCTTTGGAAAAAACAAAACAAAACAAAACAAAACAAAAAACAATAAGCACTACAAGACCACTGTTGCAGCTTACCGGTTGCATCAGTGCTCACTCTGTGTCACAACACGATCAAATTAACAATATTTAGTGCCTCGCTGTCATCCAATACAGAGTTACAAAGTGCTTTCCAAGTAAACTACGCAGTTCCCTTAGGTAGTCCTTCACAAGGAGGATCCTGACTTTCCCAGCTGTGGTTTTATTACAATTCTGAACAAAACCTTGACGCTTCTAACTTTGTGCAAATGAAAGGAAGAAAGGCTCTTGTTTTAAACACAGTCAACCTGACATTGCTGCCCTAGAGCAGTTCCTTCCAAATCTGAACCCTGAGAGCACTAAGTCTTTCATTTCAGGACTTTCAGAGAATTGACTTCTGAACTACTCAGATCTAGAAGAGACATGACTGAGCAACCAATCAAACAAGCTGGCAGCAGAACAGCTTGCCACCTGCCTGTTAAAACCCTTCCCTATAACGTGGATTTCCAATAAACTTCCAGCTCTCCAATAGGCTGGTTAGAATCATTTCTGGTTGTAAGAAAGCAATGATTTACACGCATTTATCACACATTGGTTTTAGCTTCACTTATGTTTGATATTCCGAAATAGGTGAATATTATACAGAATATAAGATTCAATGACAAACACATTCCACATTTAAATGATGATTTTACAATTCAGAGGACTGGCCTCCTAACCAGCTGGGAAAAAAACAACAAACAAGTCTAGAAACCAATTCCCAAAGAGTTTTCACTAGTATTCAGAAAGAATTAGGGTGAAAACTGACTGAAACTGCACAGATCAGTCTGTGAACTGAAATTGCAGACAAACGTTAAGGGAGAAAGCAGGGTCTCCCACCAAGCGAAAAGCAAAAGTTTCTGTAGTAAGCACTCAAACTCCCAAAATACTTTGTTACCTTTGAGTGCTTCCTGGCTGGGGGGAAGAGGAGGAAATTTAGGAGCACACTGGCTCCTGTCTCCTACAATAACCCCCCCTCAGCAGATTCAGTCACCCTGCTAATCACTGGCAAGACACGACCCTAGAGAGAAAAGGTGTCATACAAGAGAAAGCTTTCCAATGGCAAAAAGGTGAAATGCTTTGTAGTGCTTCTGAGGTGTATTCTTGTGCAGACACATGAAAGCAGTTTTGTGTTGGAGGGTTCAACAGACATCACAAATAAATACAAGAAAGTATGTTTTACAAAAGGATACAATTACACTTCTGCTTAATCTTCATGTTCAGTGTTACCCTCTGCATTAGCATCCCCAAAAGTAACTTGCAATTGATTTTCATGTTATAACTTGCAGCCATGTAATCAAGAACTCAAAAAAGCGTAACATCCATTATTGCTCTTGGAAACTTTTTTATGGAATTTTATCTCAATCCTTGGAAACAAGCATCTTCATAATCTTCAAAATCTTCTCTATTTTAAAAATTTAAAGATGAGCATGGTGATGGATATTAGATGAGAGACACAAAAGAGAGGTTAAATTTAAAATACAGCAGAAGTGTATGGTGTCAGCTTCCAAATTAAGACACAAAATATCTTACAATCCAAAAACATGAGCAAAGAAGCAAAGTGCCAGTAGACTGCTGTAACACAGAAATGATCATATTTAAACCCGCGAAAGAAGATTAGGTCACTGTGACCTAAAATCCACTATTCTTTAATCAGTGACTTCAAATGAGAAGATAGCACAACAGTAACAGAGTGATTTTCCTGTTCTTTTGTAAAAATCTTTATTACACATACTCAGTGTGTCTACACAATGACGGGCAGATAGGTAGGCACCGAAAGGCTCCTCTTTTCAACTGGGCAAACTAACAGAACAAGGCTTCTAAAAACAATTCATTTTGTTCAGCAATAGCTTTTGTCATTGTTCTTCTTTTCACAGTTTCTGTGGTCTGTGAGAGAGGATAACTTTTCTTCACAGATCTCTGCATGTGTTCTAACACCTCATTCCAGGCTCTGGTTTTTCAACCTGCTTAGGAACCAGAAGAGGCATTTGCAGGGTGGGAAATTTAAGTCAGTTGAATCAAACCTGCTTGAAAACGTTTATTCTACAAAAAAGATTCAAAATAGGAATCACGGGGGAAGAAACGTGGAAAGAAAAATATTAAAGCTTTTGTTCACTAGCAGAAATAATCATCGCACTTTTATTCACTAACTTGCTGTTTGCAACTGGAGGAAAGAAAAAAATGGAAAAAAGGACTTTCTCTGTTTCTTGCACCAGTTAACGTGCAATCTGGTTATATATAGTAGTCATTCCTACCAAATGTCTGCATCTTTCACTCCATTAATAGGCTGAGAACAGAAGCAAGCAACACTTCTCCATAAAGTGAACCACAGCTCTCTTGCAGACACCCACTCATTTGCTTGCAATCATGTGGGACCACCCCACCACCCTGCCTCTTCGTGATCATCCCTTTCACAGTCGTGTCACATCTCTGCAACTGCTGCCCGGGATACAGGCTCCCTTCTCCCTCATTGACAGATGCTCTCAGAACTATGAAGTTTGGAGAAAGACACGACTGATGGAAACCAGATGGAGAAATCAGCAACATGCCCAGAGGATTTCTAATGATTCACAGATCACAGTTGGCAACTTGGCTTTGGAAAATTACAATAAACATGTTATTACAGGGCTTCTGCAGCTTCTTATTTCATTAGTATTTTGGAACAGCGGACCTTTTTTATATTTTTAACTTATATTTTTGTACCAAGTATCTATTAATGCAGGGTTCCCACAACATTTCATGCACTATTTGTAGCATAACAACGAAATTAAGCCCTTAGAACACATTTTGCTCAGGAGACATTCTTTTTGTTATCCAATTCGAAACAGTTATTTTGAATTTGCCAAAATGATAATTTGAAAAATCTTTTGCTTTTCTTTAAACTCTTTGATCATACTTTCCTTCAGCACAGACCATTGTACATCTACTATCTGAAGTAACTCAGAAATGTATCTGCAAGTGAAACTTGGCACAAAGATCATTGAATTTAACTAAACATTCTCAACTTGAAATTACTATAATTTTTCTTTTTTTAGAATTTTCTTTTGGCTAGCTCTATCAGGACCCTATTTCTGACACAAGAATTCACAGAAAACTCTAACATTACTATAGCTGGTAATTATGAACCAAGCTATGACTGCAGTGGAACCGCATTCTGAAAACGTCCAGCCTGCTAAAACACAGCTGCCTTTGTTTGCATCACCACTTTTTTGACCTCAGCGAAAAAGGTCTTCAGTCATGCTCTGTTCTCCTTAATACTAAATAAAATATTACACCTAGCTAAAATTCCATGGTATTCAGCTACTTAAGCCTGGTTGAACAAAATTTTTTACAGTGTCTTCCCAACTAAACTTTTTACTTTACTAAATACGGTGCTACCTTTTCCCTGAGGTAGAGATTTCCCTATCACACTTGAGGGTTTGTCTCGTTTTTAAATTTAATTATATGGTAATGTGCTAAAAATGTTGTTACATGGGAGGACTGCAGTCTTATTCATTTTACAGATAAGCATGCAGTCCTATTTCAGGAAAACTATTTCCAGAATCTGAATAGTTGAGATCTTGAAAAGGGTGACTATATGTATGTCCCAGCTCATCTGTCAATCTTATTTGACTCATGTGACAAGAAGCTGCACTCACAAGGGTGGAATCCAAGAAATAGCACTGAAATAGAATTCTAGAACTGAAATTAAAAAAGCCCACAAAACTAAAAATCACTGTTTCAGCAACAAAGTTGGGCAGAGGACTGGATGGGGGGAGTGGGAGAATTCTTGGAAATTTTCTGTACTGGTGTTCTGCAGAAGCAGTTTTTTTCCTCCATTATCTGCCAGAGAGAAACACACTTTAGAAGATACATTGCAGTTCATAGAAAGTAACTAGCAAACTCAAGGATTCTAAATCAGCAACCTGTATGCTCAGTGAAAATACTCTTACTGATTGATCAGCATGGCCATTTAAAATCACTTTCTGGAAATTGTTAAAGTCACCACTTTGCCATTGACACCTCTGACAACATTTCTGAGTATAAATCTAATCTGAAAGGCACTAATCCTCAGCTATATGAACTCACATACAACAGAAATGCATAAGCCATGTATCAGGTTGCCTGTTCTTTCTCATTGGGGAAGCCCTAATCACTTCTGTCCTAGGGAAGTTGTCTCATTCTTACTGAAAAACTGCTTCAAGATGCTGATAGTTCAGAAACTGTCAGCAGTAGCAAAGAATGTAAAATTCACATTTTTGTATAACTTTGATCCACATTAAGTTTGTGACAGTCAGCATGTTGATTCTAGATCTGATGTCACTGTGCCTGGAGAATGTTCACATTACAGGAAATCCAAGATTAAAGTGCTAACCATAATATGGGTGGTATTGCAGCCTGCAGTCCTGTTCTTTGAACTGAGATACTGTAGTAAACACACAGCAAGGTGAGAGGGAAAGGTTTTAGGGAAAAGCCTGCGGTGAAAAAACAGCTCAGAGGTTCTCTTTGGAAAGTGGATTAACTCAATACAAAGCTTCTCAGGACCAGATTCATTGCAAGAGACAGTGGTGCCAAAACAGTGATGTAACAGACAAGCAGTAAGAAGCACTTTTGAGACTTTGCATCTTATGCTGTATCCCTCATGCAATGATTTCAAAGAAACTTAACAAGATTACATAACTAACCCTCACATAAGGCCTAAGTATATAGTACATACTGAAAAGCTTAGCTCTATAAAACAGCAGTGCAGTCAAGAAACATTGACTACAAGCTTGCAGTACACCTGTAGTGCAAAATTCTCTTGACCCAGTCATGCAGCTGTGGCTTATTTATTGGTTGATTCATTTGCTTTTAGGAAAAGGGAAGGGAGAGAGCATATGTTTACTTATCTTTTTCATCATTCTCTAAGAAAGAGATCAAAATTTTCTCTTTGCTAGAAATACAGTATTCATTTCTGAGCGGTGTAGATTGTGGTTAGAGTACAGGCTTTATGGTTACTACAGCATACATAAGACTTAACATTTTTAAGGCGTTTTTTCAGTGTATTCTTTTTGTTGAACTCTCTTGGAATCCTATGCATACGGATTCATAGAAAGAAAAGAGATCCTTCAGGGCAGACACAGCATGCTGATTATAGGACTCACCATAGATATTATTTATAATTTAATTCCAAAATTTCAGCTGGATTTCCAAGTAGACAAAATAGATTATTTCATTTCTACAGGACCTCTAGGATGGCAAAACAGTTTGTTTCACAACGTTTTGGCTCTCTAGAAAATCTAGGAGGCATCCATTATTTAGTCAGCCAGTCTATAAAAATTACATGACTTTTAACACACTTTTTAATTGCTTTTAATTATTAACATTCACATTTCTCTCAAAATGACAAGGTATCTCAGCTGGACATACAGTTAAATTTTTAATAACGCTGGAAAGCAAAGCAACAAATCTTGGACCATGGAATTTAAATGCACACAGCATTATATGTATATGTATATATATAAAATATGCACAAAATTCTCTCATATATATATGTTTTTACATTTTATTTATAAATGTATGCATGTATGTTTTGCATGCATGTATCCTTAATGAAATCTCATATTCATGCAGTTCAGAAAGTATAAAAGAGATTAGGATCAGAAGGCTTTTAGGCACCATAGACGAAAAAGAATGATTTTACAGACTCCCTAAAAGGCTATCTATCTTACCATGTCTGTAATTAGTGGAATTTTGTCAGTCAGGAGGATGATGAGGCTACTAGAGATCAGTGGTATAACAGGCTTGCTCACTATCATTTCATAGTTCTAATGGAAAATGTTCATTACAAAAAAAAAAAAGTGCATGAAGTAAACACATTTTATTCATGTGCAAAGCCAGTTATCCATTACTTTGTCCTTACCTTAAAAGCTTTCCTCTCCAAGCAATTAGCTTGTTTTAGTTTTACTACTCCCTCAAATGTCAAATACTTTGCAATTCTACAATCTTTAATTCAGACTGTAAATCATTAAATACAACACATTGCCTAGGAGAGATAAGCCGCATCTATGTGCTCTCCTTGTCTCTGTGGCTCTCTTATGCCTTTTCCCTGACTTGCACTTTAACAACTTAACCAATTTCGTATGTTAGATCTTCAAATTTGTCCTACACTCGTTCTGTGTTTGTTAACTATATTAACCTTAGAAAGCAAAGGTGGATTAAAAACAACATTATTGCTTTTATGGAACTAAGGTTCACTTTCTTATGATGATTTTTGCTAGAAAACTGAAAATTTGCTGATGATGTCACTATCAGGTATCTTCCATATCTTATGGCCTGCTCATTTCCGATAACCTTTATAGACACACTTGCTATCAAAATTTCCAAACATCTGTTTTAAAAAATCTCAACTCTGTCTTCAGTGTTAGCCACAAAAGAGTAAATGAGCCATAGCACTGCCAAGGGTAGTGCCATTATGTTGCCAAGAAACACCTCAAATATAATTCATATTGACTCACAGCTAAAGACAGCCAGACAATAACGCTGTTATAACATCCCCACAGGCTTCTAGTTTCTTCTCTCTTAAAAAATTATTCATACAATTACAAAATTTTAAGAAAGCAATGAAGGTCACCACCACCACTCACAACATTCACACACACAACTATTTAGATGTGGATACACCCAGTTGCTCAAACTTGATCCTTTCTCTAGGCATCGTTTCTCCTTGGTGGCTTGCACGCTTGCACCATCCTTTCAAAAGAATGTGTGACAATTTTGGCCTCCTCCTTGCTAATTTTTTTTTTTTTTTCCAAAACCACTATGAAAGAATGTAACCAGTTTGGAAAGAATTTAACCAGATTGGAAGTACCTCTGAGCCATTAAGACGTATGAAACTATATTTACCACAGGAAAATAAGGTGTTGAAGCTTGTTCCTCTCTTTAAAGAGAATTAGGAGGTCTCTTTTCCTTATCTGAGGAATAAATCTTGTAATTGTCCAACTTTCAGGACTCTCCTGTAGCTTTAGGGAAATGAAAAAGCTACACAAGAGAAGTTGGAAAAACTGAGTTTGTTTCAGAGCAGTGGAGAATGGATAGCGTTGACACTACAACCAGCAAACAAGGTTCTCGTTACCTTCTTATGCTTCTAAACAAAACCTGCAAACAATGCTTCTTGGTTCAAATACAACCAATAAAAATTGTCTGTGATAACCGATGCAAATCTGTATGTGTAGCAGAGATGATCAGCCTGTTAAAATACCCTCCTGAAGTAGTAAAATTGGATCATAAGGGATTAATTACATTATTGCAGAAGTGCCCAGAATACCTGCTGCCTCTATTACTAGTTCTCCTATATTTAAGCTTCTTTTGTCTCTAACTTTTCTTTTCTACATTGACTTCAGACCAAAGTATTGCCAAATTTGCAAAGTAACCAATATCTTTTACAGAATTTTTTTTAAAAAAATCTCTTACGAATACATTTTTGACAATTTTCTTTATCTGTTACTTACTCTCTACTTGGTTTACATTTCAGGGGCAGGGCTTAAACCACTAACCCATATTACAGGTATTAATTAATGGTTTTCACTTGTTTGCCAGCTCCTGAAAGGAGAAAGATAGATAAAAAATGTATTTACAGCAGAATTTAATTACCCATTTTCAAGCCACTGGCCTCCTGGCAAAAGTCTCCTGATGTAGTGCAGAACAGGACTTGGATTAAGAATTAATTCACTGTCAGCAATGATCTACAATTTAATGGCTTAATCAAGTTTGCTATAAAATTGGTAGGGAGCTCTGGAGCCTAATATTGCTGCAGAGCCTGCTGCATCTGAAGACAGGTTTCAGAGAGCCATAATATAATCATCATCCAGCAAATCCAAGATCTCTCTCAATATATAATCAGGAACTGCCTCTAGCAAGCTTACTACTGACATTAAAGTTACAGCTCATGGATTTGAAGTTCAATGCATGCATTTGGACCTTTCCTCGTTTTCCAGCTAAATCTCCTGAAGAAACTGTACTTGCATGAATACCAAGATTAGCATGTAAATACAGACAATCAGCATGTGACTAGTGCATTTTGTTTGGTCTTTTCAAATCACAGCAGAAATATAGAAAATGGTTAATAAAAAAACATGAAATGTTTTAATATACAGATACTTCTAACTCTGTTCAGAGTTCTCCCCACAGTGGGCAATAGACTACAGAGTTCTTTCTATAGAAGCACAGCTGAAGATGGAGACAAGAGATTACAACTTCAAAAATCACAGTTAAGATAAAATTAACTATGAACTGAGCCTTTGTTAGAATTCTGAGATTTAAAAGATCTCAATTATCTTTAAAAATAAAATCAATCTATATTTTCTGCTAGGAGCCAACTGGAGAAATACTAAAATTCTAGGTGCTGAAATGGAAAATGTTATATCAGAAATAGTGGCATAAAAACTGTTATCTTAAGCTTTCAAGGTCAGATTTTAATGATTCCAAAGTCTCCAACCCTTCCAAAATATGAGTAAGTTTCTCACACGGAGTGTTTAGCTAGGCTGAAATATTCCAAATTCTCAGTTGCCAAAATACCCTGGGTGAAACTCTTAGAAATTCATTCAACACCATACCATCACATCACCTTACCTGTTTTACTACTTTATCCTAGCTAAGATTATGAATCATCCTTATGTCTCACATTCTGTCACCCATCTGTATTTATGTCACACCTGATGCAATGCTACTAGTACATCCAAATTCTTCTTTTTGTAGCACTGAGGTCTATCAGGTTTTTTGATGTTGTCTTGTTTTTCTAAATAAGCTCAAAGCGTTTCTCCTCCATCTACTCTCAAAACAAAATAATACATAACACCTCTAAAAAAGTACTAGATCAATATGTGGAACAATGCTGTATATACAGAATTTAAGAAATATGGACACAGAATTTCTGGTTTTCAGCTTGAAAGAGTAAATTACAATAGCCATTTAATGTATTAAGTATATGTATGGGTAAGACCACTATGCAGCCATACACCTTCTTGACACATGCACATATGCTGGAAAAGCACCACTCCACCTTCACTGTTAAAGGAAACGCATGGGTTAAAAATGATGAAATTCAAGTGAAAGTGAAAATCTAGTACAAGTCTGAAAGATAGTGAGATTAAGTTCATTGACTTGTCTGTCATTAAAAATCTTGGCTAATAGCAAATTCTTGTAGTATTTAGGTTAATGAACATACTGTTGTCAAAACTTAAGTGTCCCAAGGTGAAAAAACACCCAGAACTATATTCTCATCTTCAAAAAAACTCACCTACAACAGAAAACAAAAAGAAAATTCAAAATGCATAGACATGGAGAACTATTTATAGAACACAATTTTCTCTCTCTACAATCACCTTTAAATTTATACCACGAACTCCTCTCTAAGCAGTTGCAGAGGCTAGCTACTAAGAGCAGGCAACAGCAAAGCCCGCCCCCATCTCAAGTGGGAAGCTGGGCTGCTCACCATCAAAATGCCAAAGGCACAAAATAGCATGCTTGTCCCAATTTCTTCATCTTATTTTGGTGTATTTATAAAAACAACAACACATAACTCATTAATTATAACCTTTCAAGAGTGTTTTCTTTTTCCCCAAACTGTTAAAATTTAGAAGAACTGCAACCACAGTAGTGATAGAACTATTTTTAGCCTTTGATACACAGAGAATATTAGGAAGAGTCTCATCTTTCTATTAATGCAAATTTATTTAAGCAGTCAGTGCAGGAAACTTTAAAATATGCTAATCACTGCTTCTTTGGACTACTTTTGAATGTCTCTGGTGATGTGTACCTACCACAAGCAGGCTAAGTAAAGGGAACACTGTCTAAACTTAAATGTCAATAGGTATTCACATATATAAAGCAAATATTTTTTATTGTCACATTTATGTATAATTTTTATAAATTTTTACATTCAACATCCTTTTAATACATAGTGCTCATATTTCCTAGTGTCTGAACTGAATTGCCACAGTGTGTTATAAATGGAAATGCTTTTGATAATCACATGCACTGTTTTTCTTTTTAAAGTGATTCAGAACTGATGAAAATGGGCCAGATTGACAGCCTTGCAGATTGGAGTTCCCTGTTAATCCACAAAGAAAACAAGGCAAGTCAGGGCAGTAGCTGGGCCAGCTTCCCTCCTGTATATCTCCATTTAAATCCATAAAAGTGAAAGAAAAAAACAACATACATATCACATCTCTAAGTCATAGTCTGACTTTGCCTGCTTATGTCCTTGGCCTCACTTCTTGTTTTTACTACCAGAGAAAGTGATCAAAGAAAACGATGCAGTTTTGGGATTGGTCTGCAGCCCATGAACTGATTCATAGCAAGCTTAAAAAAACCACACATCTAAAACCAGCAGCACACATCACTCTAAGGACAGTTTTTGCACCTTAAGTGTGCAGTGAAATGAATGATGAATTTTATCTAATAAAGAACTGAGGTAATGTTACTAGGTAATATTACTAGGTTCTACTTGGCCTCACCACTTCTCTTCTGAAAGCAGGTGGTTTTCATTTATTGGGTCTATTTCCCGCATGTATTTCCTGCAGGATTTGCTCTGATCAGAACAAACTTACCCAAGATGGATGTATAACTGTCAACTTCATACTCATAACTGTCAACTTTCATAACATTTATGAAAATTCATACATAATTTATTAGCAGTGTAGCCAAAATATTGGAAAATTTCATTCTGGAATGTACTTATTAACAGGAATAAGCTGCCCAGAGAGGATGTGAAGTCTCCTTCACTGGAGATATTCAGAACCCATCTGGACCTTTTCCTGTGTAACCTACTGTAGGGAACCTGCTTTAGCAGGTGGTTGGACTTGATGATCTCCAGCCATCCCTTCCAGCCCCTATGAGTCTGTGATTCTGTGAACATACAGTATGTAGCAACAAACAAGTGTCACATCTGAAAGACCAGGAATAGACACTAGTCCAAACCACCAGGACCTCCTAATCTATAAAAATTTAACTAGGAATTTAAAGAGCAAAGGCCTTTTTTAAATGACACACCAATAAGTCAGCAATTAGGGAAGAATATGCTAGCACTGAAATGAATAAACAAATAAAAACAAAGGATTTTAAAATACCAAAAGTAGCTCAGCCAGAATACTTAGAGGTACATGCCTTAGTCACACAGCTACACGAACACAACAGAGCTATGTGGCCAGAAATGTATCTCATTGCGCGATGATGGCTGTGAGGCTAACAGCTTTCTCAGACACCTTCTTACCATTCACAAGTAAATCCTGCCTGCCTATACTGGACTAGGGTACTGTCAGCAAACAGATATATGGGTTACCCTGTACTTAATAGACATTCAATTATATAGTTGCTTTCTTATCTAAATGAAAAAAATATATATTCTAAATAATACTAGCCTTGGATTTTTGAAGGAGACAAATTAATTCCCCATTGAAATTAATTCTTCAGTCTTCTTTGGAAAACTGGCCTGTGTTGCATTTCATCTTCTGTCAACTGAAGTGATACAGCTGGTAGAGTACATTTCATGTGTGTTCAGTTTTTATACATGTTAAGATTATTATGCCTTTTTTTTTTCCCCTGGATTTCAACCGTTAGAAATTATCTATAACTCTTCACGGCAACTACATGCAACATGCCATCTATTGCTACAAAAGGAAAGAGTTTCAAAATATGTTCACTAGTGGTCTTAGTGTAACATGCTTTGCTGTGAATCATATTCTGTTCTTTTATGACAACATTTAACATTTTATGAATTCTAAAAATCCACCCAGAGGAGTTAAATCACGTTTGTCTTGCTGAAATGGGTAGTCTCAATTATGTCATTGAGACCATGCTCTTATGCCACATGCTTTTGGCTCTGTATGAGCATATTTTTAAAAGGTATTGCTAATTATTTATATAACTCATTATCTCCTTGATATGTTGATCATGACTCATTTGCCTCATCCACCCACTGTCTCTCAGGTAACAATGAACTAATGGGTTGAATGTGTCTGAAACTATTGCTTTTTTAAGAAGGAAAAACTCAACCAGTACAGCAACTTCACAGGAACATTCAGTGAAATCCCAAGATGAGATCTCACTGTCAATAGATTGAAGAAGTGAGGTACTTAGACTGCAACCTTCCCCCTAAATACAGAAAATCACCTGTCAAGCTTTCTTCAGGAGCAATGCAGGTATTTTACAGACAGCTGTGTGCATGTGGAAAGAGTATGAGAGAACATCCCAAGCAATTATAAATCCAAAATGCGGGCGGTTTTGTTTGTTTCAATCTACATAGCCCATTTATGGTCCTGCAGAACAAAATAAGCTATACCAAGGTCCCAGATGGTGTACCACTACTGGTAATTATTCTCCAAGGAGAAAAAGTGTGGCCATTTGTATAGAGGATGCTGCATATACTTTCATGCACTTCTCTGTATACAATGTCACGAGAGCCAGCTAGCTAGGCTGAACTCAAGTACCATAGCAGAATCATTCATGTTTCTGGTTATTGCATTAATATCCAGCCTCATTGCTCTGCCATCATTAGGAGACTGCAAACTACCTCTGAAATGGCAAGGAATGCTCCTAATATTTATGAATTTAAAAAATAGATTTTTTTCCTTCAACCCAGGTTTCATCTAATATGATAAACATCTAGTGCTCTGACCTCATTAAACAATGAAGCCAAGAAAATGTTTCAGAAGCCTGACAGATTCCTGCGTTGCACAGAGGCAAAAAGGATTACATGGAATACACCACGTGCTTTGGAGAAAACTATGTATTGCAAAAGAAGAAAATAATTACAGTTTTTCCACCATGAACACATGCTAGAGGGTTATATCTCAGCAAACTGATGTTGTTATAGAAACTCCGCTGACATGTTGCTATTATGGTGAAAATGGCATTGTACTTGCACTAATGTCCTTTTTATCAACCATAGTCCAAAATTCAGAGCCCTTTAATTTACATTCAGGGAGCCTCATGTCTTTCACTGCAGCTGCAGGCAGTGTCAAATGCTGCTGTTGCCTGGTAACTGCCAGGTAACTGGTGCAAGTCTGTTATATGTACGTACGCAGAAAGCTAACGACAGAAGGCAAAAGGAACATTTGTCTGCAGATAAAAAGTAATAATAATAGTTTGGTCTCTATTTACTAAAATACAGGATTTTCCTCTAGCAGTGAAGCCATTGCTTAAACACACAGTTCCAGAATGAGAATTGCACTTATTCCTTCTAAAAATACTTTTGACATGAATAACTTAAACTTATTGTTACTGATATAGCTTCATTAATTTTTTAAAAAAATGAATAAGAGTGAACATAATTTAAAATTAGCCCCAAAGTACTGTAAATACACTATGAAAGAAGCATTGCCTGATATTTTGTTAGAAAATTGTAATCCTGGAGCCAAGGTGCCTACTGCTTTCCCTACCCACACTACAGAGCTACAAAGGATAGAGTGTTTTTGAATAAGAGGCTGATCTGAGCACCCAAAGCTTACTCCTTGTCCAGAATGCTGCAAACTGCACAGCGACCATGTAGATCTGACAAACCCAAGCAGTGGGAGCATATTTTAAGTGAGCTCAAAGATGGTCTATTTTGGACTGAAACGAGCTGCTGCAAATAATCATTTCTGTATTCTATCCTATGCTCAAGACTCTAATCCAAACCACTGCTTTTTGTTCTACAACACAGCTTTATGCTTATTGAAAGCAGGAATTAGCTGTGTGACTGAAATTAACAGCAGAATTCCCGCTAATTGCAGTGATATCCAGTTTTTGCCTCAAGTTGGTCTTTTTTAAGTGCATTGGGTCTGGGTCTACAGCCAACCACCCAATCTCTCCAGTGCCTCAGTTAGAACTGCACACAATGCTAAAACACTGACTTCACTTTTCTGTGAAGTGAAAGACAGAAATGTCTTTCACCAAACCTTAAAATTCAGTTCACATCACAGCTGTGTAACTGTTCGTTTCAGAAGCTGAGATGCAAAGGCAGCATTAACAGCTGTTCAAAATATCACATTTATGCACTTTTCTCTTATCATATTAAATATAATTACTTCTGCTGCAATCAGACCCGTATCCTTCAAATGGATAAATCCAACACCAAATTTAGAACAGCAAACTTCAGATGTCAGGCTCTTAGAGCAAAGCTTCAAGTCTTTTACTTTAAGTTCAGCAAGGCACAATGTAAGAAGGTGAGAATATCAGGTTTAAAAATGGCATCCTTTTCTGAACTTTAAACTACTGTGTTATTTAATAGTTGCAAAGTCCTCTGAAGATGAAAGGCCATATAGGAACATCATCTTATAACTCGGTCACCAAGAGCCGTGGACCAAGTAACCAACCAACATATGTGCTCCTCAGAATTCACCATCATTAGATAATAAATCATAGTATCTCATTTTTTGTAACACTGGTTGGTTCAAAGGAATCTAAAGGACTCCTAGTATGGACATATTCTCCACACAGATATGGACATGCACGCTTTTAGGCTGGAACAATAGCTCATTCGTTTGAGTAGGAAAATATACAGTGGTAGTAAATAATACATGCAGCTCTACTTATAGGATCAATTCCTGTATAAGTATGGACATAACTTCCATTATGTACTAATTAATTGCAATTAACTTTAGGTAGAGTGTAAAAACTGTGCTAACAGCTATGAAGTATGCTTACAGAATAATCCTTTATTAGCAACTCCTCTGCCTCTTGTACATCAAAAGTCATAGAATAAATTCTCAATAGAATTTAAGAGCATTGCCTACAGTCATTAAGAAGGAAACCATACAACACCAAACATGATTTTAGTACTCCCTGGTGACCCTTATTCAATAATCTATTGTTTGAAATTACTATAAATGTAATGGAGCCATTTTGTACATGTATAAGTAACCATTCACATCTACATAATTGAGTACTCTGAAGGTCACCTAGTTCAACCTCCTCCTCAAAGCTGGGCCAACTTTAGGACTTGGGGCTTCTACCAGATGAGGTTTTAATCTCTCCAAGCACAGAGATTCTACCTTTCTGCCAACTGCCCTAGTGTTTGTCCACCATTGTTTTAAAGAATGTTCTCCTTAGATCTAATAAGAATTTCCCTTGCTACAGCCTGTGTCTATTGTCACTTCTGCTTTCACTCTGTATCTCCACAAAGAGCTTGGCTCCACATTCTCTATAGCCATTCATAAGGAGACATTTTTTGAAGAGTAATAAATTAGCTACATCATCCCTGAACACACGGCCCTCTGTTTTTGTGCAGAACATGTCAAGCCAATCATTACTTACACGTCACTCAAAGAAGCACCACTGCAGTAAATATATTTGCTGAGATACAGAGAAACTCAAGACTATAAAATTATCTGTATTTTTGGCAAGAATTCAGAGCAATGGTTACCACTGTTGGGACATTAAGAGATGTAGGGAACATATTTTAACTTTGAGGTTCTTCTTTGTAAACTGAAATTTAAGAAGTATAATTAGTTTAGCACTGGAGAATAATGCTCTCCTACCTCACATGAAAAGAGATTTATCATTTATTTTATCTGTAAAAAAAACACTCTATCTGCATTAGGTTGAGAAACAAAACCCTCAAATACATACCTAAATGCAAGTTCTGGAACTTTCAGTTTACTCTGTTTCGGGTAATTCTGAACTCAAACAGGAATAACGTAAGCTACTTCATCTGGAACTGGTATGTCTGAGCACATTTCCGATGCTATACTCTTGATAAAGAATAAGTTTTAAATACACCTTGGTTTAGTGGTTGGAAAAAAGGCAAATCTCTAACAGATGATAGATGTTTCCTTGCCAAGTCAGAAAGTTTCAGAATTTCTTTCCATTCAGAAGCAACTGTTCTCTTTTCCCTTTGACAAAAGTCAATATAGAGATCCAACCTTATCAACAGTTTTTGCTACACGATGTCATTGAATTGAGTGCCTGTTGTGACTTTTAGTTTCCAAAGTGATACATAAAATATACACAGTTCCTGCAATTTTTGAATTACAAACATGGTTTTCATGCATCTGTTAGTACTGGAATACACTATCAGATGCTAGAGTTTGTTTCTGCAGGCAGCAGCATGAGCACCAAACACCTGCCCATTGCTCATTCCCCATAGACATACCACAGTTGAGCCATTACAACTGATTCTGCAGCTGCACAGGGAACTGCATGAGGCACTGACCTGTGCCAAAAATAATGCTGAGGAGGACAGGGGGAGAAGTAGCTTGATTAAGCAGGCACTACTGTGAAACAGAAAAACATGAAATTACGGCTTAGCTATCTCATGCAATGGGCAAGTTTTTAGGGGATAACCCGTTACACATCAGGTCTCTACTCAGTGTTGCACTAACTGCTGAAAATTGACTGCAGTCGATTTTCTCCCAAACATCTGCCTCGAAAAACCCCCAACCCACTGATGTTAGCACTCATGCAAGGAAGAGACAGACAGATAGAACTTACTAAAAACTGCCAGTGATGATATTCTGGATTTAATGTGGTGACATGAGACTTAGAAATCTGGGTCTCTTCTAAAAACTGGACCTGATCAGATGTGCTCGGTGATGTTGCAGGCTGCAGACATGATGGATCATTTCCAAACTGTGTAGAATAAAACAAAACAAAACAAATGACCAGTTTGTTTAAACTACGTTAGTACTAGTTGACTAACACTTACCCTTCTTACAATACAGTCTGTTTCATTAACACATTTTTCACCATATGTTCCCCCAAACACTGTTTGAAAGTGATGATTAAATATACATTACAGACAATGACAGGGCAGACAAAAAGACTGAAGTCCAAAATAAGCCAACAAACTAAGACTTACATAGCATAGTAATTTGTCGCTTGCAGTAAACAGATTTCAGACGGTAAATAAAAAATTCAGTTTCAATATCTTCTCTACAAAATGTAGGGGCATAGAACAAAGTAGAAAAAGGCTCACTAACATTTAACATTAGAGACTGCAAGTTTGTCAGACATTCTGCTTATATCTACAACAAGGCTCGAGTAAAGCTTACAAAACACCGTTAGAAACTCTGTGTTGTAGGTTCGGATTTTGGTGTTTTCTTGGTCAGCTCACCTACATGATTTGCAGTGCTTTCTAGCATAAGAGGGAACTTCAGGTTTAATATTTCTAAGTTTTTTGGGAAGAGTCAGCAACAATAACATTCTCAAAATCCTTTTTAAGACAGATTTGAGAATAACCACCTCAAACACACTACATTTTCAAGGAAATATAATTTGAAGAGGCACGTGTTTCTGAGGAACCTTAAAAGAGTTTGGTGTTATTTCAAAAATATTTAATCCTTGGCCCAGCATTTTCTGTTCTCGCCAACAATCAAACTACCATTTACAAAATGATTCTATAAAGACCATAAATTACTGGGATGGACACAATCCAAAGTCGCTGAAAACAATGCACAGCATCAGTACTGTGAAAATTTCAAAGAAATCAGCTTGATGTAAAATCTAGGACAAAATGCAATTTTTTTGCCCTCCTTTTCCCAGAAGTTGGCTTGTTAAATAGCTTAGTGTATCACTGTCTAAGATGACTGTGTATAGGGATACCTATGTGATAATCCACTTCTTGGATAGTAACACATAGGTAGGCTGGAACTGCTTCCATTACATAAGGATCAGAAATAGCTTTGTTAAAAAATAAATAAATTATGAGATGTGACTTACAAGACTATAATTTAAGTGTTCTTGCACTGGGGTATGGTTAAATCCTCTCTAAAACTTCAATTCAGTAGAGTACTTCCAAAAGATGCACAATGAGCATCAACGTATTTGAGCAGTGCACCTGTACCGTACATTTATATGCACAGGCTATCCCTTGAAATAAAACACATACAGCACACTACTTATTACATACATACATTATAAATGCTGACTATTCAACAATATTAAGAAATTAACATATAAAATATAAAAGTAAAGATTTGATAGATACGGTAAGTTTTTTTTTCCAGAAATTCTCACTAGTAAGATGAAATACAAAAGATGAAATATACTGAGATGCTCATTTGTTCACCTATGCTTTTGTTTTTGTTTGTTTTACCAAGCCGAGACTCTAATCTGGTCACCGAATACCTGATTTTTTTAAAATGAGATTTCTAGACAGGACACAATAAAAATAAAAATAAATTAATTAAAAATAAGATAAAGAATCTGTATAGCTACGGCACACCCACACGTTTAATAACAGACAGAAGACTGAGTCTCTTTATGATTGTTCCTTTCCTTGTATTAACACAACTCTCAATAAAAAAACTTCCTCTGAAGGGAGTCAGGATTTTAAGCTATTTAAGTGTTTCACAGAGATAAATTTCTCTAATTCATTTGATTTTTTTCCGCCCACAAGTAGAAAAGATTTACTGATCTGAAGTCCTCAGCATCCTGCTTGACTTTCCCATAACTATCTTTTTAATAAAACTTTACCATGGTACAACTGAAAGAAATTAATTAAAACTTCCTTTGCTATTTTTCTAATTGGAAGAATCCATAAATTGATACTAGTACCAGACACATTCCTAAAGAAAACAAGAGGATGTTTGGCAGTTAATTTCTGTAAGAACTGGCTCTGTCCTCACTTTTGCACAAAGTCTTCACAACTCTGAACCACACGCTCTATCTTTACATCCCCTCTTTTGCAGTATTCAGGTCAAAAGAACTGTGCAAAGATGGTAGAGCTCTTCTGAGAACTGTTTTAGAAATAAATGGTGTTTCAACCACAGCTGCAAAGCAGTAGGGCACCTTTCCATAACATTTGACTTGGGCTGCATTTTAAAACCCTGAAATTCAAATAAACTGAGTGGAAAGATCTGCTGATTAAGTTCAGCAAATTCAATTTAGACAAGCACTTTCTTTTCAGAGACGGCTTCATTTCAGTTACACTGATAGAAAACAGGAAAGAATTTCAGAAATGCTCAAATGCAGCCCATGCAATGTAACATGCCTGGAATCAAGCACATTGCGCTATGCAATCTGCAGGGGGGAACTTGACAGTAGTTCCCTTCCACCCCACAACCAGCTAGGGTCTTGCCCTAACTACCTCCTATTGCAAACCAAGTTACTAGTTCATGCCTCTGTACAGCCAACAGTTCCACCTTTCATTCTGCTGTAGCCACATTTTCATGTAAGCATCTTTGTGCTTCTTTCCAATGCCCGGTAAGTTTTCCTATGAGCATTTGCCATAACTATCCAACTCTCCTTAAAATTCTCAGTCACTTGGCTGCCTGTGAAATCCAAGTGATTCTCAGCCAGGTGACACACCAAGGTTATTCTCATCCCCACCAGTATTGTTTCATGACTTCCTCCCACTGCGTTTTTCTGTTGTATTAATTAAATCTTCTATCACCTGCTTAACTGTGAACTTCTCAGAGAAGTTGTTACATGTATGTAGCACAACTCCCTCTGGACTTCGAATTCATGATTAAAAAAAAAAGCATGCAACAACAGAGAAGGGCTAACATTCTGAAAGCACATTCATTTGCCTCAGTAGACGATAAGCATAAATAAGTTATTTGAAAGATTTTTAAGTCTTATTTTTCACTGAAACTGAATTCTAAAAATAATTTTGTATACGGCCCCTCCACATGCAAAATGGCAAGGAATATGAATTGCATCATATAGGCACAAGCTAAATATCAAAGGTTATTGTCTAACAGATTGTTCAGAGTTAATGATAGATACTTCCACTCATACCCCCACGTTTCTATCTATGTTTAAATGTCTTTACTTACATAATGTCTAATGTCTTCACCAGCACCAATCTAATTCTGATGGCAATAGCAAGGCTGTACTTGCAGAGCATGAGAAATCACACTGAAAAGCATGTGCCCTTACGTTTATGTTAGGCTTGGGCCTGGAAGCACAGGATCTTTTATTTATTCATGAGTTTCCTGAGAAGAACTAGTGGTTGCTTTGTGTCAGCTGAATAGGATCGTAATTCAATCTTCACTGGAACCTGTTTATCTGAATGACTCATTAAGGTGCAAGCTGACTGCTAAAGAACTCTGTTTTATGACAAGTATATTTGGTTAAGGGAATATGAGTTTAGAGAAGTCACTTTAAGTATGTGGTATAACTTCCCTATTCCGTATAGATGCTATAGGTCTTATGGAATAACGTTATCTGTGCCTCTTCATAGCATCCTTTCACCTGTGCAAAAAGAAAACTGCTTTCATGTAATATTTCTTACAGAAACATAGTGCACTTTGTCCACAACTGAAATGCAGCTCAGTGAGCACTGCTGATGTAAAACCCAGTGGTTCTCGCAAAATGCCAGGAAACACAAAGCTGAAGCTTATGGCCAGTGAAAACAAAAATAGACTGCAGTCAGCCAAAACAATTTGAAATTACTGCAGTTTGATTTGATGAAGGTCTGCATAATAAGTTTGATGAATTACTATTCTGACATTGAAACGAGCTTAACATTACATGCAAAAAGTAATGGGATCTTTACGACCGTAAAAAAACCAAAGCTGGGGTACTGCATCTTACCTAAATGACAACACCATGACTGCTCCCAGAAGACGCTGACATTTCCTCCTAGGTCTAGAGTAAAGCACTGGTACCGATCCAAAACCGAAGCCCAAGGAAACAGGAACATCAAATGCTACAATTTTTTCAGCATCACTGTCTGCGGCTTCTGGGGGTGGTTCCTTAGTTTGCTACCCCTTGCTGACCTTGTGTAGTTTATAAGGTCTGACAGGGTCACAGTGCAGTAATTTTGCTGCAGGCAGCCACCTTTCCAAATGACACACATAAACACTGTACTCTTTACACTGTCTTGCCACCACAAAAGAAAGCAACACTCCACATGCTTTGCAATTTTTTTTTTAGCTTTTCAATGGAAAAATGAAAAGATATTTATTACAACTCTACAATACTACCGAGTCGTATCTAAGTCAGCTGATCTACACGGCCACTGACACAGGAATACAACTGAGATTAACTGTAAGTTACATATACAACAACAGGGGAGAGACTGGAGAAGAGGGAACATATTTTCTACAGCAGCAAAAGGCTTTTATAATGTTGCTACCCTCTAAGAAGCAAGCCTTGAGGAATTATGAAAAATAACTGTTTGAGGAAGAGAAAATACTTGTAATGACTTGCAAAATTACAACTGCTCTTCAAGAACATGCTTGCTGTTAATCAAAGGACTCAAAAAGTAAAACAGCATGGCATTTCATTTTTGAACTTGTTAACCACAACAGTGCAGACCTAGTTTTTCTACTCTGAATGTATTTTGCTCTTCTGTTGCACTACTCCCTTGATCTTGCACTCTAAGAACTGGACTTGGCTGCAAGAACTTAGGGGATGTATTTTGTCAGATTAGAACACTAGGGGAAAACATGTCACAGGTGATCCAATATTTTTTGCATAGGTGAGGAGTGTCAACGTAAAGTTCACTAAAAACATGGAGCTGCCATGGAGAAATCTGAGGGGGGGGAAGAGATATGAAGTGTTTTGCCTGAGAAAGCCGTGATGATGCGTCCATGTAGCAGGTTTGGCACCAGCAGTGGTTAGTATGTCCTCACAAAACATCTCAAATGCCATCTGGAGAATCCAGCTCCTGAGATCCTTTCAACCCATGCAATATACGTTTGTTTTAATATTCTAGCATTAAGTTAAATACTACTCTCCATCCTTATTACAACTGAGAATATAGAAATACTTGGATGATATTTGCCCTATGATTTGAGAGCTTTCTGGTGTATTAAGCAATCACTAGTTTTGTACTATTACTTCATAATTCAAAGTCACAAAACAATTAATTAGCAAGATCATGCCACCTTGTCCTTAATCTTATTAGAAAAGACTAATGGCTACAGAATCAATTATTTCATAGAGATTACTGCCTTAACACCATTAGCCTTTACATCACACAGGCTCATTTTGAATTTTCAATTCCATTGTAATTTCCTCCACTTGTTTAATTACAATTCTTAATTAAGTGCCTTCCTTAATCAACTCTATAGCTATGTCCACTCATTTATGGCTGCATATAAACAAAAAACAAAGAGCAACTTGCAAAACTACAAGGCCAATACAAGAGCTTGCAGAGCATTTTGTTGGCCTTAACCTCTACTCTAAGAATTGCAAGCAATTCTTTCCTTCAAATATGCATATGTCCTGGTTTTGGCTGCCAGTTAGTTTTCTTCCTAGTAGCTGGTATGGTGCTGTGTTTTGGATTTTGGATGAAAATAATGCTGCTAACGCGTGGATATACCAATTGTGCTGAGGAGTGCTTGTACTTCTTTTCAAAAAAAAAAGGTTACCTCTGAATGTATGTCAGTGGAGTCGCTAGCTGAACAGTCACTCCATAATTATACTAACACATAAACATTCAAATGGTGAGGAATACCTAATGGATCTAAAGAGAAAAACATCAATATGTAATTGCTCAATATCAACATCTAAAAGAATACCACAGTTTTGATGTTTGGCACTTTAATAGAAAAGATTAATAACAATTTTGCAAGAACAGTACAATTTCAAGGAAACTTTAAAATATTATACATTAGCCTGCAGAATCTTTCTTATTTGGTGAGCATGTGATCAGAGACAGGAGATGCCCTGTCTCTGTTCTTAATGTTTCTGAAATGAACTTTTAAGTATTTGACACTCCATAACCGGGCACAAAGGCAAAGTGCTGGTTTGCAGTGGCCTGGGCAGATTGGAATGACCACTAACAGTCTCTGTCCGTCCTTTAACTAGCTCTTCTATATGTATCCTTTTTTTTAATCATTCTTTCAAAGAAGAGAGCCAAAAAACTAGTTTTATGTTCCATACTTATTGCAGTGCTGCTGATAGCATAGCCATATCCTCCTGATCATTAGATCTTACAACTTGGGAATTATTTTTTATATTTCTTTCTAATTTACCCAACACACACAGTCATTTTTTTTAACCTTATTCCTTTCCTTCCAAATCTGTGATTATTGAAACTTGTTTTCAGGCTCTCATAAAACTGTTTCTTGAGTAGGGCAAAATCTCTGCCATCCCAAACATAGCTTGCCCTTTTCTATCTAAGTAAGCAGCTACTGTTACTACACTTTTTGCTTGTAAATTATTTTTATGTTTTCTGATGTGCTAAGCAGGAACTGATCTCTCAGGAATAGAAAAGGCAATGAAACATCAAAGAAATCTAGAACAGCAATTTTTCCATTGGTCTAGGCATATTTCCACTTCTGCTTTGTTTGCTGAATATTTTTCCTCTCATGGTATAAAACAAACTTATTGTCATTTCTTAATGAAGAGCTTAAATGTTATGTTTACTTAAATTACATTTTTCATTTTCTCACACATAACTGATAAAGCTTTCTAGTGTCATTTTAACTGATAAAGTTTTCTAGTGACATTTTTCTTTAAGATCTAGTAGAATAAATGTACCAAAAGCAAATTAGCAATGCAAGTGAAAGGTGCCAACACCCTCTCCACATGCAAATCTCTTCTTAAATTAAAAAAAAAAACACCAAAACGACAAAACATCCCAAGACCAAAGGAATCCTATTTCACTGAACAAATTAAGAAAAGGTCAGAAAGCTTGATCTTTGTCACTGGTGTACTCTGTCTGAAAGCTGAGCTGCTATTTAAATATTTATAAGGGAGAGCTGTAATTGCAGGTTGAGAGCTGTGAGACAGCTGTACATGTACAACACAGGAAATGGAAAATATTCATGAAACGGAAGATATTTCACCTAGGGAAAATTATAGTGAGGGAAGAGAGTGTTAAAACATGGCATTTAATGATTTCTGAATCAAGATACACAAGGAGGAGACCTGAAACCTCTTACTTGCGTGGTTTGTCATGGGACACAGGCACAGAAGAAAAGAGAAATTCAAACTCTTACTAGCCACTGAAAACTGGTGAAAAGAAGAGTTTCAAATCAAACAACAGCACAAAAAGCAGTAAATGGAGCTATGCATCACTTTTGTGAATACTTTTGAAGAAATGAAAATGAAAAAAAAAATAGGAGGAGAAACAGCTGCATATATGATAATGCAGAGAGATGCTCCAAAAATGTTCCAGAAGCTGCAGTCTTGCTACTATCAACAGTACCATCTCTCAGGAGATTAAGGCTTCTTGCCACATAATCTCCCTCCTTCCTGGTTTTCACTCCCTTTAATTAAACTAAGATACACACTTGTCTCTCTAGTTTGAAATCCACAGAAATTACGGATTCTTTACAAGCAATTTGTTCTGTTTGACACCATAGGCAATGCAAGAAGATTGAGAACTCAGTCAGTTCTTCCTACAGAAAAAGACAGATAATATGAATTAAGCTGATCAGCCCACAGCCTCTCACCAAGATGTGCCAGCACTGTCTGCTCTGCCATTCTTGGTCCGTGGCTCCCTTCCTTTTCACAAGCTCAAATATGCCTCAAACACAAGACAGAGAACATTTCCATTTTGGCCATTTACTAAATTACCTTTCTGTCACATGAAACACCAGCCCCATAATTACAGAAGACAGAATATCACATGGTTATATTGGTGAGATAATATTTTGAGATAAAGACGTTTAAAGAGTTATCTTGCAATAAAAGCCAGATGTTTGAAATGGATGTAACTGCAAGATAAATTATATATTAACTGTCTCCATCAGTGATCCTATCAAAATCACCGCTCAAACATCCGAAGAGAATGAATCTTTAGTTTAGACTTAAAGAAATAAGTAGTCTCATAAGAACCAGGCTGAGACCAAATGTATCCTGTTGCTGGTGCTGCTCCCTCCGTTATCTTTTAGGAAGGATGACTACCTGAAGAGTAATACATTCTAATTTCTCCATGATACTGGAATGTTCAGAATCAAACTGCCTTTGAAAATCATATAATGCATTTCAAAAGAAAGAATAACAACTTCCTCTTCAATTATTTTTTGAAGCATATAATGAAATATGTTTATTGGTAAAACAAGCCAACATCTCAAAATATTCCACTGATGACACCTGGTGGACTTGCATAGTGATTTCTACCACATTCTAAATACATTTCAGGCTACAGGCAATCAGGATATCATTTTTAAGACAATATGTCATGTAAGGATCCACATTATACATTGGATTCAGTATAAAATCCATCATTCCATTTTGCACTCATGGCCTTTCAAAGGAGAACATTTGTGTGCTATAGGATTCAGAGATGCAAAAGCTGCTTCTCAGCACTGGTGCAAAAAAGAGTAAAGGAAATTCTGGAATACGCTTAGGAAGCTGCAAGGCATCACTACCAAGTAAAATTCTTGATTGAGAGTAAATAGTCTTAAATATATGATCCATGAGGAAGATCATCAAAAGATCTTGTGTTAAGATCTTGCACTTCACTAGCTTTTGGAGTGCCAGCCAGGATGAAAGCTGAGGTGACTATATATAAGCAGCCCAATTAATTAGTTTACATGCTTTGAATAAGCTGCTGAAGAGACTGCTTAAGAAAAAGACTGCTATGCAAAGTTACTTAGCAAGTGTTATGTGAAAAATTCACAACTAATTATTACGGACACTGCCTTTCACTCAGAAAGCCTCCTCAGCAGGAAATTTTTGGAGCCTGGAAGAACACACAGGCAAAACACAACTGTATTTTTGCCTTGATCTTAGTTTTGTCCAAGCAAAGTATTGATCACAGCCAAATGAAGTATACTAAACTAAGTGGCCGCTTTATATTCTTAGAATTATGTCAAATTATGTTCTTAGTGTTCCTACACCCATCATTACTACTCATGCCATTTGTTTGCTTTAAAACCTGTGACTATCTGAGCTTTCATTATTCCATTCAGCATTCCTGATTCCAGCCTAGCATTTGTGAGAATGGGAGTATTTTAAAATTGGTATTTCAGCATTTCTAGCTGGAATATCCATTCAAAGCATACCAATATGAAGACATAAAATATTATTTTTATGCCAGCCTTTTTTTTTTTTCAAAAAAACATGACCAATGTCATTAGTCATTTAACACAAACAAAAAGGAGCTCTGAATGCTACTGAAGCAAAACAACCGATTATCTGAATTAATTTATTTGAATTACATTTTGCAGGAGAATGGGGCAATAATGGCATGGAAAGAAAAAGGCAATATTTTATCTAGCTTTAATTAGAAGAGAACAATAGTGAACTGTTTTTCCCACATGTCCAGATGCCAGTGCCAGTGATTTTTAACATTAGGTTCCATAGAATAGGATTTGCACTTCACACAAATTGCTGGACTCCTGACTGGCTCAGATTTTGGAGACAATAGACCTACTCTGCTTCCTACCAGTATGCTTTAACCCATTTAAAAAATCCATCTCAATACTCAATGTTTTAGACAGGTCCTTCGTAGGGTCTACCGTCTTGAAGGAAACTCACTTGCAGTTCTTAAATATAGTAATGCAGAATGAATGGTGTATTGTCACTGCCCTCTCCTGGAAGAGATAAAAACGGGACAGAAGTCTCTAAGTCCATACTCTTCTGGGTTAGCAGGTAATGGACAACTGCCTTAGAGCTCTTGATACTTATTTTCAAGTTACTGTTCTTGAATTTGAATTCTTACCATGTGGTAGATGTGCAGAACAGTAGTAACAACAAAATGGCAGAGTAAGAAGAAACAGGTGGTGATGAGGTAAACCAAATTCTCTGAGAGGATGACAACACAAGACCTTGTTCATTTCAACTAACAAAGCGCTTTCTGCTTTGGAAAATAAGCTCTAGTGATATGCAAATAGCAATCTTAAAATGTGATCAGAGACTCATTTTCTAGACTAGCTGTGACAAGGTCATGCCCTTATAGGCTTGATCCACTAGTTTGGGCTGTTAACGACAAATATTTGGTGACTCTCTGATACCTCTTTCATAGGATCAATGAGGAAGAATAAATAAGTAATGTTAGTCATCAGAGCAAAAGAATGAGATTCAGGGAATGCAGATCAGCTTCCTGGTTCCACAGACTCAGCCACTGACCTTGGATAATTCATTCAGCCTCATTGTAAAGAGGAAAAAAATATTCAAGGCAAACAGTTTTGGAATAAACTATGAGGGATGCTCCAAAAGTAATGCCTCCTGTTTTATTATCTTGGCCAATGACATCAGAAGTGGATGTTGGTGGTATGGCAGAGGTTGAACCTTTCCACCAATATCCTGTTCCATTTTGTTGCCATGAGACAGATGGCAGCCAAGGGTCAGTCTGCCATAATGGCATCTGGCATGGAAGCGCGTATGAAGCAAAGGTGTGGAATTGAATTCCTCCACATGGAAAAAATTGCACTCATTGCCGTCCATCCATGCTTGCTGAATTTTTATGGAGACAAAACAGCGGATGTGAGCACAGTGAGGTGGTGGGTGGTGACAATGATGTGAAAGACAAGCTGTGTTCTGGATGGCCATGCACAGCTGTCACAGAATGAAACCAAGAGTGTCTCTATAAGCTGAGAATTTCTTCTTCCAAATAGTGTTATTGTGTTCTTTGTATCTGTTGTAGCTTCCATGGAAATAGGAGGCACTGCATTTTGAGAGACCTACATATAATGACATGGAACCACAGAATTACCATAGCCATGAAGGATTATACAAACATCTCAGTAGGCAAAAGAATATGGGCATGATATGTAAGTTGGAAAAGCAATTCCTAATTGTCCATATCAGTCAATTCACTCAGTTATGGTACTTGCTTCCTTACATCTCTGTTCAAATATCCTCCCAGTCTTAGCCAGATTGAATAATTTCCATTATGACAGGAAATAGAAAGCAAACACCACTGAAAATGCTAAGTTTAGCTTGAGGGTTAATTATACAGATCCAGCTTTGGATGAATAGTGAACTTGATTGTGAGTGGGAAGATTGTTGTTTAGAGTTTTTAATAAATAAATTTAAAAATTAGAGCTCACTTGTCACTTGCAACTCAAAGAAAGAACAATAGGCTGTACTGGAGGCTATCCAGGCATGCAATCAGAGCAATGGAACAGAAACATCCCATAGTCTACATCACTAGAATGATAAAATAAAAACAGACAGAAGACACAAGAAAAAGACTTGATGAGCAACACCATGCATATCCCAAACAATGGACAAAATTGGAAAAAAAAGGATTATCTATTTTGATTTGATAAGTGAACTATCTGGCAAAGTAAACTACTTTCTTCCAAATGAACATATCAAAAATTATCTAAAGCTTTGGTCTTTTTAAAAATAATAATAAAATAATATTTAAAAACCCTACCACTACTGTACAATTTTAATAGAGCCAATATAGTTTAGAACACCAGACACGGCATTACAGGAGCCCTAGTATCTGTTTCTACCCTTCTTACTTGCCCTTCCTTCCTTCCAAGGCTAAGTGATACCTCTTTTCTACTCAATTGCTTCAAAAATTTGAATCCCAGCCGGAAATCTGTATATAACAGTCAGTAAACACAGGGTGTATAACAACGAGGTCATGTCTGTCCCATTTATCTGGTACATGGTGGTTAAGTGATTTAATCTATGCAATAAAACATTGTCCATGTTTGTGACAAACCTACCTTAACCCTCCTCTCCTAAATATGTTGATTGGTGGATAAGAAGCTTTGTATGCTTTCTAGCTCATTCAACTGCTGTAAGGAAAAGTGAGTGGGAAATACAATGACACTGAATTGGTCTGCATTTTCATCTAATTTTACTATTTTTTGTTCACTGAACGTTACAATGGTTTGCTCTTTCAGCTTAAAACATTCTCAATCACTCATTTTCTTAATGGCTCTTTTAGCTATTGCGCCAAAGTCTCCCAAATTTAGTTATTTAAGCACTTAGCTGCACAAATTTATCCTAAATTCAATGGAAGAGTCTGCTGTCAAAGTTTTCATGACAAACTCAAAGCCACATCACTTTGGCACCTTCTGGACGTAAGGCCCTGATAGAAATTATTTACACGTTAGTGTCTTCCATCTCAAAAGCCCTCCTAACTGTATGTCTCAAAAAACAGTTCACGTTTGAATATATTAACAAACACTGTGGCAAGAGAAAGAAATGTGGTTCTTGAGAAACATATCAATCTAAATATCAAGAGGAACATTTTGCTTTATACTTTTAAAAGATGCTGAGATAAAAATTACAAATATAAGCTAAAGACACAAGTGACATTTCTCTAGTATCAAATATTTCTTTCATAAAGTATGAGCATGAAATAATTTACCTAATTTATAAATTAGAAAAAGTTTATTTAGCATAAGGCTGGACATCATCAAATATTACAAAAGATTTGCTTTAATACGAAAATTCACATCACCTATTAATAAATACTTCACATATATATTTTATAAAAATACAATGGATTCAGTAGTCCACATGTCAAGAGAAGAATATGAGATCAGACCTTTCATAGCTATGTCCACATTCAGCAAAGCATTTAAAACTCAATTTTTAGCAACACGTTAGCTTCAAGTAACTGCATCATTCTGCAGAAACTGCACACTGGCAAAAATAATACCCATTTTTTTCCAATGGACTTCTAATTTTTATTTAGATGCATTACGTATCAGTCACACCAATTTTTTCTTTCATTTGCACACATGTAATTAATATCTGTCTTACTGGCATTATCCTAAAATGACACCAGAATTCTAAGGAAAACCAGACCTTTAAGCCCAAAGTACTATCAAACTAAAATGCAAATCCTTTAAAAAGGATTTTAGGTGGTTTTTTATGAAGAAATGACAGTCAGGAAAATGTCTAACTCCCTTTGACATAAACAACTGTAGAGAAGCTAAACACTCATCTCTATAAAGAAATCTCAAACCCAAACAAAAGCCAGAAGGCATCTGGTAACAGCTGGTACCTTTCAATAGCCAAATCGTCTGGGTTTGACATCCTCATTTTGGCTACAGAAAATTTATAATATTGGCAAAAACAGTCTCTCAGCACTAGACAAACAATGTCTTGAGCTTCTGTTTTAAAGTCCACAATTTTTCTGTCCTCTCCTATGCACAATACTTTCAACAGCTTATGTGGTAAACAGCACTACCATTGTTAATTCTCTGATCACCTGATGGTTCCTGGTCTCTGTTGATAGTTATAAATGATTTTATGACCAAGTATAAATGTATCTGCCAAAACAGAAATTGAACCTGCGGAGAAAAAAGCTTTTTTTTTTTTTTTTCTTCCCCAATTCAAGTCCTTTTGGCATAAGCCTTGCTGGATCTGTGCCTATATATGCAGCCAAAAACATTAACAAACAGACTAGTCCTACAGCACAGCCACCTGAGCACTGCAGGCTTTCCCCTGCATTCCAAAAACACTGCAGTCCACAGCTTTAGCTCTACAGGTGAATAATCTGTCATTCTGGCTATGCACTAATGGGCTAATCAAAAGAGATCTTCAGCCCGTGGAGTATAAAATGGGACTGCTTCACCCAGACATCAGAGAAAGATGTGTCAATATCACATTGGAGCATTCAGGTCCTATCCACCTCTTAACACAACCATTTTTTCAGACAGAAAGAATTTTGGATCATCTACACAGTAATTACGAATGAGGTATCAACGTTTACCAGAACCATTTTCCCAAATTTATTCCAATTATACAGATACAATAATAAAGACCAATTATATAGATAACTGGTGTTTATTATTATTAAACATGTATCATATTATTAAGCAAAATTTAATGTTTAAATCTTCATGGGATTATTTCATTTATCATTAGAGGTATATAAGCACCTACATTTGATCTAGTTGTCTGGGCTTTCTTGCAGTCAAAGGAAAAACAAACACTTATAACATGTAATTAATCTCCACTCTAAGACAGATAATAAAAATAGAAAGCTTTTCTTCTCCAGCTAATTTTTTATAACTTATTACTAAAGTACCATACTGACAGAGCACTGGTCATTGGTCATGATTGCTCTCTGATTGCTGCTATAACTAGTCCTTTTTCTAGCTAGGCTTAGTGCAAATTTACTTTGACCTCCTGCTTGCTTTCTTGTGAGTAATTTCTCAGATCGCCTGACCCCCACATATGTCTGTGCTTACACCTTCATTTCACGTGAAATTGTGCCTATAATAGCTGATGACTCTTGCCCTTTTTCAGGGGAGCTCTCTGAATAGAGGCAAGTTAAATGGCTAAGCAATCATAGGTCCAGAATTAAGCCTAGGAAGAGAGAATCAATTTATTTTGACTTTCCTATTAAGCTGTATGAAGATTAGTTGAATAATTGTCTCTCTTCCTCCAATCCCCATCTGCATACTTTATAAGTAAAAGGATGATATGCATGGCACATCTATCTTCCTCTTTGATCTGGTTAATGAAATTGAAATTCATAGCAATTTTCTGCTTTCCATCATTTAAGGAATATGGTTACTTTGAAGATTCCTTGAAGCTTAAAATATTATTACTTATAACCAGATTCTAGTTCTCCTAGATACCTTATTTCTTTATCAGTGCTGCTATAACTTGTTAATATAAGTCTTCTTTCTAAAGAAATCTAGATTAACTAAGAATCTCCAAAAACTTAAATTCCTTCTTGAATTTGCACTGAGAAAGGTTTTTTGATTTCTCTCAAGCAAGCAACATATATTCCTAACTACAGATGCAAGGTAGCATTTACCACATGATCTCACATGCTGAAACGGCTGACTAGGAGCCTTCATCTAAAGTCAGCAGTTGAGCTGCTAGGTCAGCAGTTGAGAAGTTCAGGGCACCACCCATTCCGTATGAGAACATGAAATTTGCAATCACATTGCAACTGTACCTGTAGATACAAAGGAAAATGCTTCTTTTCTCCAAGAGTCAGTAACGAGAGCAAGGTAACCAGGGCACATAACAGGAAAGACCAAGGCTACTGTTGGCTTGTGAACAGCCTCTAATTCCTCTGAAGAGATCTTGTTAGCCAGCACATTCCCAGTTTCGCCTGTAGAGTCTCCACTACTCCATGGTACAATTCCTAAGACACTCAGGAATTTTAGGGAGAAGCAGGTCAGGCTGACAAGATGCACTTAGCATATGACATCAGTAAAACACACCATGTCATGGTGTAAATGACAGAGAAACAGCCATAGGTGAGAGGACAGAATGAGATTGAGTCATCTTGTGAAAGTCTCACTTCCTGGGTGACAGATTTGAAAGGTCTGTAAATAGGTTGCTAAACCCTTGTTTGGGCAGAGTTTGGGTATGTTAAAGGGAGCACTACACTATATCTAATTGATTTGTTGCCAAGCCTCATATTGGTACTTCCTTCCTGGAGGATGAGAACACAGCAACCAGTGAAATCAGAGTACAATGCTTACATTGACCTTCCACCTCTTTACCTTCCACACAGCAAATCAGCACACAGGCTATTTTAATTCTGCATGAAAGTCAGTACTGCAAAGCTTGGAATACATCGATGAAAATAAATGAACAAAAAAGCCCACACCACATCTCCTTTAAGCTTTTACCTTGCATGTTCTGCTGGCAAACACAGATAAACACACTGGAGGGAAACTAAGAATGCTCCAGACGGTAAAGGCTAATATTGCTGTGGAATGGCTCGGTTTTGTATGGTGATTAGGCTTGCTGCCAGCCTGATTCCTTCAATGTTTTAACTATGTGTAGCTTGAGTGATTATATTAATAAACTTTCAGTGCAGATAGCATGCTGAAATCCAGCCATCGTTCACATAAGAAGAAAGGAAGTCTTTAAATACACTTTTCTCTTCTAAATTCTAAATAAAAAAGGCACATCCTGGCCTGATTTTCTCAGAAAGAACCGTTCCCTAGAAACCTCCAGCAATCTCTTGTTTCTCTGCAAGATCTTAGGAACAGGAGAATTCCCCATCAGCATAAGAAAGATTTAAAAAAAAATTTTTTAAGGTAGCAGCAGCAGATTTGGCAGATTCCTGTCCATCCACCATCGCAGACGTGCTTAATTCAGATCCCAGTCACAGTACATTTTGAAGACTTCAAAGCCAAATGCATACACCTGTACTATTCAAACTAAGAGAATAAGTCATCAGCAATGATTTATAGTCAGACAGAAATTCAGTTCATGATAATGAGCTAGATAATTTCATACAGAAATCTTTGGAGTACAGAATTCAGGTTAACTCCACAACAGAACCCTAAGTGATCAAATTGAGTTGTACACAATCCCAACTTTATCTGACAAACTAGTAGATTTTCAAATTAGGAGGGGGAGCAACTGAATCCTATAATGTAACAAATACAAATATCTTCTCATTTGGGTATCAGGAGAAAATGTTTGCTAGCAACAGAAAAGGAGATTTCTAAGCAGCATATTACAATTCATTTTGCTTCAGCAATCTCTCCGAAGCAAAAATAACGAATACGTCTCTCAGCAACAGTAATGAATGCACTTTGCTTTTCTGCAGGGAACAACTCCTTGACAGCCCTCATGGAGTTCTGCATCCATGGTAGAGAGGAAGGGGCTAAGAAGCAGTAACAATGTCAGACTCACTCTGCAAATACTATCTTTTCCTAGGGAACTTCAAGTACCTGTAAAACAGCCAGTAAAAATATATCTGTTTTTGCCACCAGTTGCTCGCTCCTTCATGGCTTCACCCTCTATGACTACTAGTTGTATATTGTGTATACAACTGCTTTAACTGTTTTTGTTGGGTTTTTGGTTGGGTTTTTTATTCTGTGATTTTGTGGTTTTGTGGTTTTCTGCGTCAGGAAAGAAAGGAATTGAAAATTATAAAAGTCTCTCATACATATTTTACATAAATCTACATATTTACAGCAAAGTTTACTCAGTGGAGCAGGGCAATAGGATAAACAGAACATCCAGGCTTCATTCTCAGCTCTGTCACTGACTTGTTGCAGAAACCTGGAGAAATCTTCCCCTGGAAGAATCAAAGAATGGCCATCTAGTTCCAAGCTCAAAAAGAGGGCTCGTCCGGGATTTGAACCCGGGACCTCTCGCACCCTAAGCGAGAATCATACCCCTAGACCAACGAGCCAATGACACTAAAAATCTTTCATATAAAACAGCTGTGCAGTAAGACTGTTAATTCACATGGGTAACTCCTCTGAAATCTCAAGATGAAAGACAGAGTGATTCACCACGTGAATCCATAAAATCTACAACAAATCTACAAATCTACACAACAATGCATTCAACAGTTCTTAACCACTCAGCCCATCCTTGCAAAAAGGTAAACGCCTCAAACCAATAAAAGCTAGGGACTCACTGTCTCCAAACATTCTCTCACCTCGTTGAGGTGGAATTGTTTAAACACTGGTTTGCCTGGAGACAAACATGCAGGCTGTGTACAAAAACAGCCCATGGAGTAAGGAAACAAACAAGGCGGGTTACTGTATGCTTAATTCATTCCCAAACTGCTCTCCAGGATCTGTGATAACCAGTCCAACTACAAGCATAAAGCCAAAAGAATATAACATAATGGCAAAAAATAGACCATCTTTTATGTGGGAAACTTAACATAAAATAAGCCATTTGTTAGGCATGACCTTCTCTTCTATCTTTATGGAAAAAAAAATTTAAGATCTATTAATAACTCATTCTACTCAATGCAGATACATGAAAGGCTGTTGCTCTAAACTGTCTTCAGTTTTGTGCCTGCTGTCCCTTCTCCCTTCACGTGACTGTGGAACACATTTATTTCAAGACATGGTTTACTTGTTACTTTAAATAAGTTCTGCTATTAACTTTACAGATGCATCTTCAATTTATTTTTGTGCTACATGCTACTCATTTTAAAAAGCATTTTGTGCTAAAGGTTTCTTTCAGCTCCTTGTTAGAAAACCAGGTTCACATCCTCTCTAGAAAGGAGAATCACTACCAGAATCTCATGCAACAACCAACCGAAAGAGGTTCCCATGACTCTTGCTTACTGAAATCAAAGGAGCAAAACCACTATTGCCACTGACATCCATCTTACTACTTCTCCAGCTAATCACTTCCCTGAAAGCATCCATGGAAAATCCTGAAAAAAGTAGGAACTAAAGCCACATGTTATTACGCGAAGGTGAACAACAAGGGACTTTCCTTTTCTGAAGTGACCACACAGGTGTCTGTGCACAGGTCCCCAAGAGGCGAGGCCTGGGCTGCCCACCCTGAACACAGCTGGGTCCAGCTCAGGTAGGGCCGAGCCCCTTGGCCTCCCTGGGACAGTGTGTGAACCAAGGAATAGTATCACTCATTTCTTACATTTCTCTCCTTCCCTTTTGAATGTGTGTGGTTATTTTAAGTGACATTCAGTACAGAGTAGGATGTTGTGATAATTTCCCTAAACTATTCACTTGATGCTTTTATAATTTATGTAACAGTACGCTGTTATCAATCCAATAATGATGGATAGAGCTAGTTGAATGTCCCTGTGGGACTTTGCAGGCTTTCCATAAAGTAGGTTTGATGGCATTCTAAAAATCCACATGCATTTCTTCCCATGCACACCGGATCACAACAGGAGCATCCACGCACACGAGAAAAGATATATGACTTTTCTGAAGAAGATATGCTGCACTGAACTGTTATGAATGAAAACCTTTTCAGTCCTGCAGTTATTGCAATAACTTAAGAAACTCTGATAAGAGGAACAGCACGGACTTTTAAAAGCACTGCAGCTCGTGCACATGCGTTATTCTTCCTAGTTAGTGTTCCAAATTATAGTTTCAGTGAGTGTTGCAGATAACAAACTGTGCTACATGCCTCAAATCTGTTTGGGGTTTTTTTGTTTGTTTGTTTAAGATCCATAATTGCTATGAAAATTCTGTCCTCTTGGCAATTGTTACACACCACAAACAGAAGATCATTTTTATCCTCAAGGCAAATTTGATGTCAAGGACAGCTCACTGTGCTTACTTGTGAATGTTAGTTATGAAGGGGCAGTAGTCTAGAAATAGTAAGCTTTCTTTTCTTTTATAGAGATGATTTAAGACTGTTGAGCAACAGAGGCCCCTACCTGCAATGAAACATTTGTAGTTTCAGTATACCCAGTTGGTAAGCAAGCAGCCATTAGGAGAATAGACAAGACTACAGCCACCATGATTTATGGTAGTAGTAATTTAAAAATAGTAATAATAAATTTCTAAACTCTTTACTATCAGTACAACAAAGGGAAATAGTTACAGTGGGAAAAAAAAAAAAGCTTGTTTTAAAAATATCAATAATTCCCCCTTCTCCCTTCTTATCCAACATCTAATTAGGAAAACCAATGCAATGGAAAATGTTTTGGACTTGGCTCAACAAACAATACCCATAGATCTGCCATTGACCCTACTGAAAGATCTTAGACAAAAAATACTGAAGTACTTGGAAAACTTCTCATTTGCAAAATGAACAGACTGATATTAATCATCATTCGTAAGCACTCTGCAAAGAGCTTTTAGTGAAAAGTGCTACTACAAACTAGGGGCAAAATAAAATGCAGATGCACACTATCTCAGATTACAATAAGAAATTATAAACTTACAAAATGTCTTCATAAAAAAAAATAAAAAATAAAAACAAGCAAACTAAAATACCCCGCATCATCCAACATACCATCTTCTTGTTCCTAGTTCTTAACTGCAACTTTTGTTGCAAGGCTACAGGAGCTCTTTGCCACTGAGCCTTCCGAGCAGGTAAACAAACTGAGGTACAAAAGCATCACTCTGATTTACTCAGAGCACAAAGCAAATCAAATATCAGAGCCACAGATAAGATCCACCCTCTAATACCCATATCTCGGCCAGAAAACCAGAATGAGATCTACTTCCTTTAGGGAACAGCACTGGTCAGTCAACAGTGGAGTGCTCAAGCTGCACTGGATAGCATATAAACATGCTTCAGGCAACAAAAATGTGAAACTACGTGAAGTAGGACCAAGAGATGGTGCTGATTCAGGAAAAGAGAGACAAGCTATAATTCTTAGTGGATACATTGCTGTCACTTACAAAAGCACTCCTTTTACAGAACAGCAACCTAATGAATTACCGTGCATTAAAAATTGATCATCCCTGCACAGCAGTTTTTTTTTTTTCTTAAAAAAAACTTCTTTATTGATTTCTGTTTTCATTTTGCATAATGTGCCAAAGTTTAATGAAGATCCATTGTCAGGCAAAGGGGTCAGAAATAGACAGGTTTTCTGTGTTTGTTCTGTACTCTGGTCACTTTAAAATGAACAATGTTCAGGAAAACAAAAGGGATCCTAGCATACTGCATTTAATATTCAAGTAATCATTACCTGCTATGGCAGAGTGTTTAAGTCTCACTCCTTCCCTCTTCTGTCCTACAAGAAAGGCAGAAAATGCAGACTGCAAAGCACTGCAGGGAAGTAAGACAATTGGCCTGACAACTGAGGGCACAAATCTTGTGCCAGAACAAACCATCCACAAGATTTCTACAGTTGTTCTATATATAAAAAAAAAACCCACTATCAGACTGCTGGCTTCAGACAGAGCCTTATGTCAGGCCCAGTATGACACAAGCACATTTTCCCAAACTACTTAAAGGTTATGTAATAGAGATCTGCAGAGCATTAGCAGTCACATGACATGTCCCACTAAGATTTCAAACTGCCACCTACAAAATTTAATTAGCAAGCAGTAAACAAGACAGAAAGGAAAAAATATACTCTTGGAATTGAGAAAAAATATTTATAATGTTCTAAATTATATACAGAATTGAGGTCAGGGGAGCAGGAGAAAAGAAAGGATTTAACAAATAGGTAAAACTGTGACTATCATAGAAAAGGGGAAATGCATTAAAACATGGGACAGATTCTAGCACATATTGCTTGTTATAATGACAACCGTGAGCTTCATCCAGCTAAATTCTAAGCACCATCAACTCTATTCGCCTTCAGTAGGAGTTTAACTCATCAGCACGCTGCCAGAGACAGTGAGCTCTGCTATCCTTCCTGGTGTAAACTGGCACTCATCTATTCAAGTCCCTGCTGATTAATACTACAGTACGCTTTTAAGCAAGCCCCACTTTGTACCTATTAGAGATGCATTTTCCATGTCAGCAAAAAGGCATCATGATATTCTGCATAAAAGTAACAGATAACATTTTTCAATTATATAAAAAGTAGTTAAAGAAATATTCAGCAGGAGCTGAAATGGTGAAGCTATTTAATAACTTCCTGATCCTGGAGGACTTCAGTCCCAATCTAGGATTATTCTATGCCAATACTAAACAAGGTAGCTTGGCTCAAAAAGGGCCTCCTCCCCTTCCAGAATTGGCAATAGACATTGTTGCCATTTTTCCCCCACACATCAGCTGTAGAAATGTAACTGAACCTGTCCACAAAAGTTATTTATGCTCCTCTATCAAAAAAAAAAAAAAAAGTCTGGTCTCAGTGAAAGTGGAGTATGGAATGAAAGGCGTTTGTGTGCTGACAGCCCATCAGCCCACTGAGCCCAGCTACAGCTTTAATAAACATACCACAATGAAAAGCTGCAATGAAGGATGCTTTTTAAAGAAAATATAGAAGCTATTTTCTAATTGTCATTAGACAAAAACAGAGACGAGAGACTGTGCTATGCTACCCTACTCACTATGGATTCCTCTTTGTGCTTCACAGTAACATTGTACGCTGCTGCTGAGAACTAATCAACATCAAACATTCCACACAATACTTATTGCCTTAGAAACAAGGAGTGTTATGCTATTTGTAACACAGAAAAGGTAAAACTTAATGACAACTTAATAAAATCTGACCTGAAGTCCCCTTTCCTATGTCTTGACTTCTCCACTGCAAATTTTTCTACCAGACTACTGTCACCATCAAGGAAACCAGGCTCTTCACTCCAAACTGAACATACCCATGAGCACAATAGAAACTTTAGCAAATCAAGCGTTATTCCAAAAAGCTCAGAATCAATTCAGATTCCTCTGTCCCTTTGAAACATTTTTTTTAACAGATCAACAACATACAATGCAGACTGTCAAGTGATTTATAAGTGATTTATAAATCTTGTAAGATTTATAAAGATTTAAGAAGTCTTTGGTCTGAAGGTCTCATATTGAAGCCAATAAAATAAGTAGAATGTAGTGAAAAGTGTTCATTGTTATTCCCACTTACAGAAAGAGAACAGAGCCCAAGAGATACTAAGTACTTTGCTCAAGGCCATTCACAGAATCTGTGGCAGAGCTGGAAATCATGCTCTGATCTCCAAAGCGAATCCCAAGTTACAAGCACAAGCCAAAGTGTTGAGATCCAAGCCTACAAGCCACTCTAATTTTCTTACCAAAACTGCCAACCACAGGTGGCTTTACAATCATACGTTACAGAAGGAAAACATATTCAACATGTTATTAAGCAGAAGATGGTTACATTTAGCAAAGAAACCCACAATGACCACATTCAAACTTCATTGTCAACCACGTGCTCAAGAAGATCATTAATTGCTCTGCCACAGTAACGTTGTCACTGTCATTTCCCAAGAGCCCACTGTGCAACAAAGCCTGACAAAAGCCTTTTTTTCACTGGTGAACACAAACTGTTTTCATGACATGTTGCTTTGAAGAAGCAACATTTTTCCAGCACTGTGACTATGTTCTGATTCTATTTTTAATCATGACATTAGCACACACTTTTTAATTCTAGCAGTAACGAGTAAATGCTGCTGTCAGCAACGCTTCACGGCAGCTCTCACCTGTGGTGGACTGCTTAGAACAGCAGCATCAGAAGAGAGATCATCATCAGTGGTACCTGGCATTTTCCAGAAAATCTTAAATAGGTTTCAGTTACTTAGGTCTACACACAGAAAGATTTGCAAAAGGATAGAAAGGAAACACTACCTATTTGCCATTTTATCAGAGAGCTCACCACACATGACAAGGTAATGTTGTCAAAGGGAGAAACAAACAATGGATTTACACAAAATTCTACTTCAGTCAGATGCTTTTCCTGAATATTAAAACATAAATGCAACTCAGGAAAAAGTCTTAACTAACAGATGTTTCAGCTACTCTGATATATTTCATAGCAGTGAGGAGGGCCTATAAGAATTTAAATTAAATGAAAAACAGCCCTAACTCTTAAATCACACTTCATTCAACATAAATATTGAATGGAGAGGGCAGAGCGATGCATGACCAACTAGTTCTTTATTGCAGAATACAGTCAGTGAGATTTTGGATATTTAATTTTAATACACGGTAGGGATTCTGAGGCACAGAAAGTAAAAGTCCTTACACCAGAGGATGCTGATTATCAAGTGTCTGCAAGCATCTTAATTCTAGTCCTGGCAATCCAGGAAGGTTTGTACTTCTGTAACAATCTATTACCAGAATGAACACCTCTGTGCTTACACATTCAATTCACCCTCAGTATCATACACCTGTCTAAATTACGATGAGTGCTCACATCTAACACATACATAAAATAGAACGAGCAGACATACGAAGAGATACATATTCTGTCTACACTGAAAAATACTTACAAAGCTTGTACCAGAATGAGATTGGCCACAGAGATATGTTTAAGATACTGCAGCTTGTAAACATCAGTTAAGCACAGTAACATGTATCAGACATTCCATTCATTTTAAAGCTATAATTTGTTCATAATTTTAGAAAATTCAACGCATCAGATTTCTCAGAAAGGTGCTCCAGGAACACCCAAATACATTAAGCTGTATGTAATAACACTGCACCTCCATGCACTGCCTCAAGTACAGTCATGTTGTATGTTAGCAAGCTGGCAACCATTCAGCTATGTAGCTATGAAAAATCAAGGTTGCTACCTAGTCTGCAGGCAGCATGACATTTGACTAGTTTCATTTAGAACAGGGCCTTTTCCTATTAAAAAGAAAGTAGTATGTACAAAGCCACTGTTCAGAACCACCAGATCTCTAAGAAAAATAACCAAGAGCCATCTGAAAAAGACCCAGCACCACCCCTTAAGATACTAGAAGTAATGCAAATATATTTCATAAGATATCTATACCAATGAATCCTGGCTGTCATCTGTTCTGAATTGCTTTTCCCATTTGCCCGCTGAGACAACTTAAAAGCTTTTCTCTAATAAAAATGTAACACCTCTGGATCAAAAAGGTAAAATATAAAGTGATCAGAGTTACTTTCATGTCAGTTCATATATACTGTATATTTTTTATTGCATTGGATTTTTGGAGATGTTTTAACTTCCATTCTATCGTTGGTCTGTGATCTAATATTTCATGGTGTTTTCTAAAGGCAGCTTTTCAACCTTGTTAAGTAAGAGACCTTATTCAAATTTTGTTGATTGCAGTCCTAGTATTATCTTCCTGTCTCTGTACACTCAGTGAATTTCTTAATGTCAAGGGCTTTAATCTTACATATTTCTTCTAAATATTTCCAATCACTTAAGGAGCCGACTAGTATTTACTAGATGCAGTGACAAGACTCATTAGTAAGTTATTCTGCTGAGCTATTTTATATATGAACTCTGCATCACAATCTGCACTGGAGATAAAATCCCAATCAGTGTTTTACCACTAAAATAACAGGCATTACTAGCTTAAAAAGAAAAATCAAAGCTTTGATATGCACTTATTTTCCTCAGTTAAAACAGTATTAAGACTATATACGACTGTAATGTCAACCACCACATCACCCTTGGAAAGGCATGCCTTCTCTGCCCAATACTATTGACAACAGCCAATGTGAGAAGAGGTTAATGAAAAAAAACCTGCAGTATTCCCTACAATACTGAGAACAGCACACCTGCACATGCTAACTAACTAACAAGTATTTATATGTATATTCTATAAGAAAATGTTATTGTACTTTTCTACATACTCATATGCATAACATAATTCCCACAAATACTGCTATACGTAGTGTGTTCATACACAGCTGCAGATCTCCCTCCCACAAAAAAGGGTGAGATATTTACTTGCAATTAGTCTAATTTAGCATTAAATGCCAGATGAATATCACAGGTAATTTTATTAACAATATCTCTACGGAAGATATTCATGACTTTGCCATGACATGACAATATACATCTGCAAAGCAAAAAGAGACCATGAATATGCACCATGCTTGGGAGCTCAGGTCGGGGGAAGCTGCTAGCCAGCACGGTTACTAACTTTGCCCACAGACACTAATACAGAAAATAAACATGGCACCACTAAACCTGCAAACACTGAATTTATTTCATAGGAAACCACAAAAGTGACTGGAAAATGACAACAGATTAAACATCAATAGGAGCGAGGATGGAATAATCTAGCAAGAGTTTAATCCCTTTAACTAGTGTTCCTGCATGACACTAACACATTTTATTATTCTAAGCAGCACCTAGAAAAAAACGTTCTGTGAAGGGCATCATCAAATTGCTGCAGAATAATAAAGTTTGTCTGCCTCCGATAAGAGTTACAGATGCATTACTGCTAATTAAAAAAAGGATTCTCCCCCTGACACACACGCACACCCCTACAAATCTTCAGCTCTCCCACCCTCATTCAGCCTGTAAAGCATTTAGCAGAAATAGCTATTTTTAGAAGGGGTGAAATCTCAGCATACCTTCAAATCAAGTGCTTCCGACGTTCAGCAAGATCATTGCCGAGAGAGCTCTGCAGTCTACTGTGTCAAATTACAACCTTGTAGAGAGAGGCAGCAGCGGCGGCGGCGGCGGCAGCAGCAGCAGCATTGGTGTGTTTGCACTGCTTGTATTCAGGCTAGAAATGATTCATTAGTTGTCTGCAGGGAGGCAGGGTGAAAAAGAGAGAGCAAGCATCATCGGCCATGCAGCAGCTGCCAGAGCCTATGAAACAGCAGTGCTCACACACACACGCACACAAAGATGGCTTTCCCTATTTGCCAGTTTCTCTTTCACATAGTATTAACCCTGACACAGCAGCAGGGAGCAGAGACAGGAGCTGACAAGCAGCAAGTGGGATCTCGGCAAGGGTGTGTTTCAGTGAGGGGGGACAAGGGGAGAGGCGGGTGCTGGGAGATTTTATTTTACCTCCAAGTAATGCTATCACAGGATCTTCTCAGTAGGTCATCTGTGGCCTACTGGCACGAACCAATGAACTGTAAATGTGAGCTGCAATTTTTTTTTCACTGCCAAGCCTGCCCAATGGAAGGCTTAGAAACTCAAATGCAGAAGGGTATTAAGACAGATTACCTGGAGCATCCTAACCATTCTGTCTTTCCTCTCCTAAAGAAAACTGTATCCAATATATTCACACAAAAACTTCTGAGTGTGCCACCAGCATCTCCTCAGCAACCGGAGGGATAAGGGGATACAGGGAAAGATTTAAATGAATGCATTTCAGAATATTTAATTTTTTTTTTTAAATTCTTCTAACCCACAGAATCTGACCACTTTGGGAGTGCAATCACTATAACATAATGAATTGTTAAGGCTGAAGAAGGCTAAACTATCAAGAAAACACAGGAAATTTTGTGGAGTAGCATTTCTGTATTTTCCTTTTTGTATTTAAAAGAGGAAGGAAATATTGCACTCCCAAGGCACTATTTTATTAAATTCTGTTGCAGTAAAATATAGCGTAGAGTATCAGAGCATGATCTTCATGGTAACTCGTTTCTTCTAAAAATGTCACCCATTATAGGAATGAAAGAGGTAAAAATCAGACAATGTGTGCTTACCTCCCTGAATGTCTTACTTGTCACAGAAGGACTGCAGGTTTCTGAATGGAAAGTCCAACATCTAAAAATAAGGTGTCCAAGACCACTCCTCTTTTGTGCCAATCTCAGCCCCAAATGATCTTCCCTGAGTTACTCACGACTGTACCCAGAACAACAAAACTCTGGTATTTTCAGAGAGAAAAGATGTTCCTACTCAGGATCACATGTTCCTTCCCAGATTAGATTATGGCTTTGATCATCAGGCAAGTGCAGTCTTACATTTATAACCAGTTTGTGGCATAAGTTGCTTTCTGGGTGGTTTTTTGGTTTGCTCATTTTATTTTTTAAAGTCTAATTTTGGAAAGTTAGATTTTTTTCTCAGCTGAGCTACGTGCAAGATTTAAATCCAAATGTTCCTTCTGGCTATGACTATATCAGCACTTATCACATACTGTGCTTCAGCAACAAATACAGATCTGCAGCATGTGACGCAAAGTGATACCAGAAGATTCCAGGTGACACATTTTAGAAATCTATCTTGCCTAGGCTAGAGACTAGATGAACATATCTATTGCTTTACGTGCTCTTCTACAAGCAAAAGAAATGTGCTAAGCCAGATACTTGAAAATAAGTCGGATCACTGTGAAATAGCATAATTAATACATTACACTGAACAAAACCAGCTCTTCTCATAGGTAGGTGTAAAGCACATGTATTCTGTACATGGCTTTGTGTGGATGTACATAAGTATAAAAATTATGCATTATTATTAACTTTTTGGAAACCTTGTGCTCAAAAATATGGAAAATACAAATAAATTACATGAAGTAACTCAAAAATAAAGTAGCACCTAATTTTTTAAACTGTCAGCACAGATTTACTGCTACAAGAATTTTAAAACATATGCTTTACCAAAGGCAACTGTCTAGAAATCTGAGTCTTCAAACTTGACATATTCAACCTGTTATGCCATAGCAGATGAAGATTCACATTTTAGTGGAACTATAAGAGGTTAAGACACTGTTAACATAAACAGTTTACTACTTATTCAGTAGTTTATTTTGCCAAATATCAGCTTCAAATATGATGTAGCTTGACAGCCATTTTTGCTTGTTTAGGGCTGGATGCAGCTATGCTGATGATGGGCTGCTGGTAAATAGGAATGCACATTAACGATGCTGCTGAGAGGACACAGAGAATTACAGTTCTGTAGGTTGTGCCAAGAAGTCCCTCCAGGATAACAATCCCAATACCACGATCCTACCTTCTGATAACTTGATCCTACCTACTGACAACTTTTTTTAGAAGAAGTAATGAAACATGATGCATCTTTCTGTGTACAACAAGGCTCTATGAAACAACATTTTAACACAAAGAGCACGTACATTTTCACAGACCAAAACAATTATCTCCAGAGATGTTACTTCCAGTCCCTACAAATTACATGCAACAATTATTTAAAACACATCCTAAGAGGTCAATCTTTCTTTTACTACCTTTAGAATGAAAGAGTAGTGCATTGTTTCAATATAACAAGCCAAAATGATGATGATAAACCCTCCACTTCCTACTTCACTGTAAAAAGTGGGGAGTTAGAACTGAAAAAATTAAAACAGAACTCACCTTGCTAGCTGCCAAAACACACCTAGGGCTTCCAGTGGAGATAAAGGACAGCTGTCTCTGAAGCCACAACAGCTCTTGCTGAGACTGTTTCAGTAGCTCTTCTGTGTTGCCTGGCTTCTGCCCCATCAGGCCTTCCTGAATGACAGGCATTTCAATTTCTAATTTCTCAAGTATATGGTGATAGTAACACAGAATTTCTCTTAGCTGAATTTCTAGGTGAACAATAATATCTGCTACAGCAATGTATCTACATCTATGCTTTCTGTACGTAATTAGATAACCTTCTGCCACCTGAAAATCACGATGCCTCTTCATAGCATCAGCAGCAAGATGTCCTACACTTTGAAAGCCCTAATCCTTCATGCTTAGTCAATAAGTTCCTCTAGCTATTAATCAAGAAAGGTAATACTAATAGCTTAATCTGAGGCAGAAAACAACTTGTGCAGTCCCAGCTTGTTGGAACTGGATAAAGTTCCTCTCATATGATATGTTGCTGTAGGAGAAGGCTGTAAGATGCTGCTGGTAGGGCACAGCTGGAAAATTAATGCAAGACAATGCTGAGAAGAGTTCAATGTCAACATAGTAATTAAACAGTATAGTAATTATAAAGCATAAAAATGCCACTCTGAGCCAAAGTACAAGCTTATAACTTTAGTGAAAGTCTTAAGGCTAAATTAGAAATACTATGAATTCAAACCCCAACCCCCTTCTACATGTGATCATTTGGAAAATACTTAACATCAATTAGCTGTCTATTTGGACAAAAAGGAAGCAGAAAAAAAAAAACCACAACATTTTCTACTTGGTTATAACACCTGTACAAACCAACTACGTTAAAGACCTAGGAGTCCTGGTGGACACCAAGTTTAACATAAGCCAGCAATGTGCCCTTGCTGCTAAAAAGGCTAAAAATATTCTTGGCTGTACTAGAAAAGATATGGCCAACAGGTCAAGAGAGGTGATCCTTCCCCTCCATTCAGCACTGGTGAGGCTGTGCCTGGAGTATTGTGTCTAGCTGTGAGTCTCCCAGTACAAGACAGACATGGACATACTGGAAAGAGTCAAATGTTGGGCCATCAAGATAATCAAGGGACTGGTGCACATGTAAGAGGAGAGGCTAAGAGAGCTGTGACTATTCAGCCTGGAGAAGTGCACAGGGGCATCTCATCAATAAATATCTGAAGGGAGGATGCAAAAATGACAGAGCCAGGCTCTTGTCAGTGGTACCAGAGCCAGGACAAGAGACAACGGGCAAGAACTGGAACACACAAGGTTCTGTCTAAACATCAGGATGCACTTCTTTGCTCTGCAGGTGACAGTAGTGGCACAGGCTGCCCAGAGGGGTTGTGGAGTCTCCCTTCCTGGAGATCTTCAAAAGCCACCTGCACACAGCCTTGCACTGCCTGCTTTAATTAGTCCTGCTTGAGAACGGGGCTTGGACCAGATGACCTCCAGAGGTCCCTTCCAACTTTAGCTCTTCTGTGATTCATTAACTCAGTTTAACTGTCTACTGGCACAGTTAGGTATTAAGAACAGAACTGGATTTTAACCTACCCTTAAGCATCCTAGCTGATTTTTGAGTTCTTCACACTCCACTTGCAGCAGTTGGATCTCCAGATCTTTTATACTTTTTGATCGTTTGTTGATATTTTCCAGATGATGGGTCTTAACATTGACTAAGTGCATTTTCTGCTTTAAAGGAAATGTTCTGGTAATTGTTTTTGTGATGACAGCAGCGTTATTAGATGGTAACATCAATGAAGTTGAAGGGCTGACACCCTGGTAAAGAGAAAATACATTTGTCATGTCATTTTTGCTATAAATGTGTCAGGGGGAAAGAGTATAACTCAAATTGTTTCACAACTCATACAGAAAGTACATTATTTGAAAATTTTCTTCTTAAGATCTTTCATTCATAGTCAGTGAGCAAGAAACAATCTCACTTAATCAATCAACAGTAAAGAAAGGAAAAACTCAAAGGAATGAAAAGCAGAAAAAACTTTTCGTGCATTTTCTTTTTTCATTCAGTGGATGCCAGCTAGCCATGATCACTTTGATTATGCAGATATTAATGTATTTACCACTTGATAGTAACGTAGGGCTGCTGCTTAGCCACTGTTTCTGGTCTCTCACTCAGCATTGTATCACACAGTAAATTAAGAAGTTATCCTTGCTGATGCCTTGGATATCCACCTCACTCAGAAGCTGTGCTCCAGATATGCCTGAGATGCTCTATTCTAGAAGGCATGTTCAACCATGCTGCAAACCCTTCTTGTAGGCATCGCCTGTTGGGCAATCAAACTTTAAATGATTGCATGAGCATGGTGGGAGAAAACATGTCTCCCTTCAGAAACTAAGCACCACACGGCTCTTTATGTCCCAACTCTTCTCACTTTACACCCAGCAAATGCCATCCTCCTTGACCTGTACCAATGGACTCTCTCATGCAGACAGGTACTACGATGCTTCAGCAACAGCATGAGAATCCAGTCCAGTGGCAGAGGTTGATTTGACAAGATAACACTCAGTATCATGTAATCAATTTATTTTTGTTTAGGAAGCTCTATCTGTATGGTTAAAACAGTGACATTAGGGGCTTCAGTGTAAGAGCCTCACAGTCTAGATATTTATAAGTGGGATAAATGGCAGGAAAATTATTTCTCTGTGCAGGAAATGAAGCTGCTTAGGAATGTCCACCAGCTAGCTATTCAGATGCCATTTTTTGTAACATTTAGCCACCTTTCTCAAAATCCATTATCACAGAGTAAACTTTTGCAAAAACATGGTGACTGTGTTAGTTCTGTGCACTCAACAATTGGCATACAAAGGTAGACACATTTAAAGCTCCTTTATTTTACAATTAAGCTCTAAGTCAGGAGTCAAAAGGAGCTACCTTCTTTTGACATGCTTATAACCATTCTGGTTCCAGCCTGGTCTTGCCACTTACAATTACAAATTACTGATTTCTTCAGCACAGTCTACATGTAAGACCAGCTTGGTGTAGCTTCAATGCAGAAATAATAATTTGCCCCAATTTGCATCATAAACTGCTATGAACATTGATGTGGTTGAGAACTGACGATCTTAGGCTGCGTGGGGCTTTAGTTATAGCAGCGTTAAACAATCCTTTGATTATCACTTTACTTAAATTTCATTCTTGTATCTCATACCTAATTCAGTTCTTTACTCTGCCATACGTAATCCCCAAAGTGTCTAAGGTATGTTTTTCTATTTTTCTTAAAAACATTTTGCCTGCTTTTCTCTTGCTGAGCTCAGTCAGAGCTAGATCACCAAAGAACAAGCTGTATCTGCTAACATTGTCGTGTTGCCTGTCTTTCCTGGCCTTTTTTTTCTGTATTGAAAGTGTGCAAAATAAAAAAGGGTGGGAAGTCCTTATTCCAGGTCATTTTCTGGATGCTTTGTGAACAAAAGCTTTGCAAACAAAGCTTTACCAAACATACATCACCGATAAGAACCTTCCAAAGCTCAAAGAATGGTCAACTTTTTGAATATTACTTTTTCTTAATTTTAGTACTATTTACATTTATGTTATACTGAACAAATATCCATAAACTTTGGATTCATTCAGCAGGATCAAAAATTGATCCAAATTTGCCCAAATTTTAAGTATCTCCCAACAACTCTTGTGCTTCAGGAAATGGAAGATGAACATTTCCAGAAGCAGTGGGACATCATATCAAAAATAATAATAGTAATAATAATAATGAAATAGTATTTTCTCAAACAGTAATCGGCCTGAAAGATAAGTAACAGAGAATTCTACATAGCTCTTTCCACTCACACCTGCTGCTCTCTCGCTGCCCCCCAACAGTAACGGGGCTGAGACAAAGACAGGGGCATCACTTAGGAATTACTGCCACTGGCAAAACGGATCTGATTTGGGAACAATAAATCTAATCATTTACAACTAAAATAGACCTGTATAGCTTTAATTACGGACCAGAACTCGGCCACCACCGACTGCTCTCCCCCTACCCCCCCAGGCTGCGCCTGCCGGCCCCGTTCCCAGCTCCTCTACTTCCCCCTTCAGGAGGAACGGCTGCAGCGCGGGCGCTCCCACCCTGCACTTCCTGTCGGGACTACCTGCTCCAGCCTGGGCTCTCCACAGACCACAGTTTTTTTCAGGGAATATCGCTCTTCTCCACAACCTCTCCACAGCAGGGAAACCCCCGCTCCGCCATGTTCTCCCCACGGGCTGGAGGGGAATCTGCGCCCCCGCCTCCCCCGCTCCTCCTCCCTTCAGCGCGAGGCCGTTCCCGCCCTTTTCCCTCACCTCGCGGCCCCTGCCCTTTGTTCTCGCGCTGCCCCGAGCTGAGGGGCTCTGGGGCGGCCGCTTGCAGGGGGCAGCCTCGGCCTCGCCTCACGGGGACTCGCGGCCCCCATCCGGGGACGCGGAGGCCCAGCACGTGTAGGAGATAGTTCAATCTAGTCACCAGAAGAGGCTAACCGGCTGCTGGGCCGAAGGGGTGAGTAGGCTTCCCCACCTCTATCAGAGAAGATGCCCAGCGCAGCCGGTGCTCTTCCAGTGCCGGGGAAGCTGTGTCAGGAGTGAGATGCAGTTCTGTAAACTGGAACAGACTTTTCCTCTCCGAAGCCAAAAAGGCGCCAAATTTTGAGTGGTGAAAACGTTACTGCCCCTAACTGGGAAACAGCAGCTTCTTACAGAGAGATCCAGACACTGACCTCACGTGTAAATTGTGTTACCTCCAGCAAATGCAATTTTCGTGCTCTGAAACAGTTCATTTTGTTGTGAATGAAGAGAGCAAGAAATCTGAATCAAACTGTGATGTCCTATCTGCTAAAGCTGCACATGAGTATTTAACAGGCCAGTTTCTTCTATTAAGCATTAAACTGTTGAGTAAATGATACAGTAAGAAGCCTGAGAGTTGCCAAACACTTAAGTGTTTATCGATCTTTTTAAAGCAATTTTCATTGTGTTTGTATCCGCTGAAGGGAGAAGCACTGAGAGCTCTGGAGAGCTAATCAATTAGTGAAAGGAAAAGGTGAGACAGGGTAAATATCAGATAAACGTCCCTGTCACTGATGCCCCCCAGTGTCACTGGAAGAGCAGTTCCTCTGCGGATAAATGGGAGCATCAGGCATCAGAGCATCGTATGAACATATCCTGAGAGTTTCCTTTACCTCTGCCAGTCTCAGACCCGGTGCTTTTTGGAAGGATGTCAATCCCCCCTCTTTCACAAGTCTCATGTACCAATTCATATGCCAGAATCACAACACAATTTAATATCAGTGTGTAATTTTAAGTTTTTAATTATTATTATTTTTTTAATCTTAAGTTGGGTGTCTTACAATGACAGTAGTAAATATCTGTTACTAAGAGTTAGAAAAAAGCTGCAGTGTGCTCTCGTTACCAGTTAACATTCATAGCATAACTCCTAAAACAGCAGACAGCCAAGTAATTTGTGCTAGACCATAAAACCAAAATACTCAATACCAGGGAAGCAAAACATGGGATAAAGCTCAGTGTGTCAAATGCTGGGAAGGGTGCAGACAGTTGTGTCTGAGTGAAAGGGAACCAGCAGGCAGGCAGTCACTGCTGGCTGGGGCCAATATTGGCGAGGGCCAATTGGCAGTAAGGCCACTGGAAGACTTTAGAGCATGTGACAGTTACTTACCTTGCTCTTCTTAGGAGTTATCGAGCTACTTTTCTGTTTGCTTCTGTCCTCAGGTCTGCAGTGTGGAAGATTTTCAGACATTTGTTTTGTTTTCTTGTTGCCCTTTTTGGACTGTGGAACATAATTCATCAATATCTCATTAAAACACAATGCAACATTAAAATACCTTAGTGATTCTGCTGGTGTTAGATAAATTTGCTCTTGGATGGTTAAGCACAAGTTTCAAAGTGTAGCCTTGAAGCTGAAGAAGGCTGATGGAACCAATCAGATGTGGCGTTCAGTCAACAACCAAGGACGCAGTGTTGTTGTGGCAGAGCCCAGGCACTAGTCCCGTGTCTGTGCAGGGATTAGCATGGTGTCAAGAGTGCTCCTGCTACAAAGTGAGAGACTAGGCACCACTGCCATCCAAATAATATTATTAGAAGCAGTTTGCTCCTTGCGTGACATTTTGTCTCTTTGTCAATCCTAGGAAGAACCTCATGTTGGGTTTCAGTAGAAGGTGAGTGAAAGAGCAGGGTTGTTAGAAGCATGTAGTTAAAGGGTAAATGGCACTACTTCATCAGATTACTCTGTCAAAAGAGGGCACTTTCTGCTACATCCCTGGAATTAAGAGGGATAAAGAAGCGCACACAGTGTAGGACCTTTGTTCCTTCTGCTGTTACCCAATATAGAATCACAGGGTACAGAGTAAATAAGCATTATTATTTTAAGTGCACTAGAGAGCTTAGCATTGATTGCTTTTTGATATTACAAGATAGTGCTGAAATCACACAAACTTTACAGTACGCTACACTCAATACGAGATAGTCTTGCACCATAGAGCATGGAAACTTAAACAAACAACATCAAGCAGCTACGGAAATGGCCTTATACCATATTGCTCAGTTTACTGTAGCTCAGTATTCTTTCTTTCAGGGAGGTTGATCCCTCTCTTCCTCTGCTCATGGATGTTTAGGGGAAACTTCATAATAGAGGTTCCTGTTGTCACTCTGTGTGCTATGAGCACTGGCAAAGCAGATGTTCTTTTACTTTACGTAACATATAATCTTGGATAACTAAGACCCCTCTCACAGGGTAAACAAAAGTGATCTCTGTTTTTTCCAAACACCACTACCCTAATTTTCATCTTTTCTCTGCTAATAGTGAGTCAGGCTGTCTCTATTTCATCAGCATGACGTGGTGTTTTGTACTATTTGGAGTGTAGATTTCATATTTGGGAAAAGTTGGATGTTGCAATAGCGAACAAGAGGCTCTATGAGGAAGAGGAAGTTTCGAGTCAATTCTTTTCCCTAATCAGCTCTCAAAATGCTCTAATTACTACCAGAAAATGGTAGGAGGAAAAAGCAACAAACCAAACCAAACAGAAAGGAAAAGCAAATTGTTTCTAATAAAGCAGTTAGCTGCTAGGGATTGAAAAGAAGCCTTTCATGTAGCCATTCTGCAGTCACTTTCTGTGAACCAAAGGTGGTCATTAGAACTGCTCGTACTACAAAAACAAACCATCTGTCACAGTATTAGCTTTGATTATTTCTGCTAGTTATAGCTCAGGACAGTTGGGAGGAACCCAGAAGGTTTTTTTGAACAATTAATGCAATGTTCCCTCCTCCCCTATTATCTTTTTTTTTTTTTCCTCCCCTATTTTCACACTGAAACTGAAGGGGTAGCAAATATATACAAGAAATGTAAACATACTTGAGAAATGAGAGCACAGAGAACTGGATACGAAGAAACTTGCTGCACGCAAAAACATTTTTATGAGAATTAAACCATTTTTAAAAACTTTTCCAGAAGGCTATTGCTAGACACTGAATAAGACCATTTATATCATCCACGTTGGTACAGCTGACAAGTATGAATACCTTTTCTTTAGTAGACTGCTGTATATGTATAACAAAACCAGATTCAATGAGAAATAAAAGTGAATGCCCTCTTGGCTGGGACCGCAGCTGGCCCCAGGCATAAAGCTGGCACAGCTCATTGCGGCTGCTGATGGTGCGGGTGGAAGGGAGGTAATGCTGATACTAACAGGAGCAATCTGCAAAGCAGCAGGGCTGGCACTGGCACCATGGACTACTACCACTAAGAAAAGCAGAAGTGAAGGCTTGCTTAAAGGAACCTTCTGTTCCCTGGCCTTGTTCACATCATCTTTCCCCCCTTCTCTTCCTATAGCTCATCTCACCTCCCAAGAGTAGGGGAAGAAATAGGAAAAACATTTTCCTTTTCAAGCTCCCATTTGCAAACCACTGAGGTCCCTGAAAACTCACTTCCTCCCAAAGCTGTCAGTTTTCTCTCAAACTGCAATAAATCATTCATTTTAATAAGAACATCAGATACATTTTTATTAATTTAAATAACCATTATTCCACTGCAACTCAGTTATTTTCCTTTATATGTTACTATATTGAGTAGCAGTACTACACACATCAATGTGTAAGCAGAGAACTTTAAAGTTTGTAATAGATGGCAATGAACTACTACCCTTTAGTCGCAGAAAAATATATTTTAATGCAACTTAAAAATTTCAGATTTACTTTCATAGTACTTGATGATACGAAAGTCAACAAGAGCACTTATTTAAGTCTGTATGGGATATAAAAAAAGCTCAGTGGAAAAACAAGAAAAGCATCCTGGCCTACAAGCCTGTGAGTCATTCTGCATAGCACATGCTTGTCTATAGCTTAGCAACAAACCAGCTTAGATGAGAAAAATCGTAGACAGCAAATCAGCTAAAACCAACTCTGTTGTATATAGATACGTGAAGCCAGATGGATTACAGGGCAACACTGGGGCTTTGCTTTTATTTTCTTCAAATTCACTTGAATTCTACAGTAATCTGCATTATTTCTTAGGATTTTTAAAAATACATATCAGCTGTAATTAAAAATACATTTGAACACTTGCTGAATTTTGTCTTCCCCTGATTTTACTTTTTCTCTAAGACTGATTTATTCTATCTTTTTATTTTCCTCATATTGCAAGGAAATACCAAAATTACTCTAGGGAAAAACAGTATAAATTGGAACTATGACAAAAGCCTTATAAATAGCTTCAAAATCAAGTGAGTGCAAACGTGCCCAGCTGTCATGCTCTGGGTCTGAGCAGAACATCAGAGCCTTTCTTCCAACTTGTGCTGGCAGAGAGAGTGGATGACCCTCCAGGATCAAGTCTTCAGGCACAGGGCAAGATTACTGTAACCTTAAATTAGCCTCTGAAATTCATACATAGGCTGTCAACCACCCAACCATTTCAGAAATGCAGATCACATGTGATGCTACTAAATAATTTGAAAGTCATTTGTGGAAACTTCCTATAGTCCTTATAACGGTTCTGAACCTAATTTGGGGTGAACCTTTTTTTTTTTTTTTAATAGTTTTGTCATCGGTATCTATAGGTTAAAAAAAAAAAGCCTTGTATTGTAGGTATAGACTAAATGCACTCTTCTACACATGCAAATTAATTTGTTTAAAAATAACTGTACCAATTGGTAGGCAGCTTAGGAAGCAGAGAATTTTTAATGTGGGCAATGTGAGAAGGAGCTACAATTATTCCACCAATGAATGCCTAGAAATGTATTCATGAGAGACAATAAGTTCACAAGGAATGGTGATATTACCAGTGGGTAATATAATTGCATACAGACCTGCCAGGCGTTTTGTGGAAACTATTATTATGATGCCTTACAGCAAACCCAGGAGAGAGAGAGGCACATACTAAACTAGAACTCTTTTCCTCAACAGAGGTGCAAGAAAGAGGGACAGGCTGAAGGAGTAGCCATAGCCTTCTGGGGCCATCAGCTTAGGTTTTAAAGGTGACCTACATCTCGCTTCAGACTTACAAGGGACACCAAGACTACCCTCTGTCAAAAGTTTCACAAGCTCTAGAGCAACTCTTCTTTCATAGAACTGGTATGTGATTTCAGCTACAGTGTATCCAAACTAGCCCATCTTTGTAGCCACAGGAGGTGTGTGAGTGTTACAACCCTATGGCTCACAAAGATACTTTCTGATCTCCCCTTTCTAACCTACCTACCAAGCAGTAGGGTTCTTCTGTTTTAATTAGCTCACACACTACTCACATATCCTACAATATAAAGCTTTTTGTTAACAAGGCTTTATAACTCTTAATGTCTACATTAAAAAATGTGGTTATTTTAAACACTTATAACACCACACCTCAAAAAAAAATTATATATATATATATAAATTATATATATATAAAACAGCAGCAACAACAACAACAAAAAACAAACCCAAAACAAACAAACAAAAGAAAACAACTACCAGGAAAGTTTTCAAACAAATTCTGACGTATCCTAGATTGGAAATTGTTACTCACTACTTTGTCTTCCTCTTGCTCTTTAATCAAGGACTTAGCTGCCTTTGGAAGTGATTGATTTGCCTTGGGGGAATCCAGTACAGAATAACCATGATCCAGAATGTGACTGATAGCCTTCTTCTGTAACAGAAGGAAAAAATGGCTTGAGAGCATTTCAGCTCCCTAGAGACAAGCTTTAAGTGGTGTATAAGTCTTCTGATTTAATAAAGTCAGCCGGCACCATTTACTAGTTATAACTTTAAGGTAACAGTCATATTACTTAAATATTTTTCCTTTCCCTTTCTCTATACCTTTGTTCCCTTCCTTCCAAAACATTCATGGCCCATCTGGTGTCTTTAATCCAAGCTTTGGGGATTCTGGGTGGATATTCTGACACTCCTGTAAAGGAAGCTGCCTTTCCATTTCCCCTGTTTGGGCTTCTCAAAAGACAGCCAAAATATTCGGACAGGAGAAATAAACATGGCTCAAAGCTTCACATTTTCCTCTAAAGAGTTTTTTTTGCAAATGAGTCGTCACAGAGGATTTGACCCTTAGCTGGTACTTTTTGTACTAGCCATTGAGCCATGTACGTCCAGCTATGACTCTTACAATCAAGTAACAGCTAACACCCACATTAAGCAATGTAATCCTTGCCATATTTGTGCAGAGTAATTCACTACTTCAATGTATTGTTTTCCAATTTGATTTCACAGGGACCAAGTGAAACAGAAAACTATATTGCTTAACGTACCTTTAGCAATTTTAACTTCTACCTTACTCTAGCATGGTTGTGTTTTTATATATTTTAAATATAAATAGGAGTTGATTTGATTCTAAATAAACTGCCAGCAGACAAACTCCAAGCTTTTGGAGCCTCTCTGAGATATTTTTTTAATTGATTTCTAAGCATCAAGGACTACATCATCACCCCTAGTAACCTGGAATAGCATCACTGCAGACAGTGAGTCTATGCTTCGTTGGTGTACCAAATGAAGATACAGCCTGTGAAAAAGATGGATCTCCTTGGGGATCATACTATTTAGGCACTGCTCAAGCAGAATTGTCGATTTTAGCAGCAAGTTCATGGATATGTATGAAAATATCAGTGAAATTTTTATTAGCTGCTAAAATGCTAATGATGTTCTGAATTTTTTTTATAGACAAATAAGGCTCTTCTAAAAAACTTAAGCTTCAAACAAGATTAAAATGATTACCAAAATGAAAGTAAACTCAAACTTCACCTGTAATGAGCTAAACATGAACAGAAACTTTACTAGATTAACATGTAAATGTTAATATATAGCGGTGCTACTCTGAAGCCACAACACAGCCTTTAATAGGCTCAGCTTTATTTCACCCACAATTTATTTTGTTCCACACTACACTGAAGAGACTCAGAGAAGCCTGATCCTAAAAGCCTTCAACTCCAACTGAAGTGAGCAGGTGATTCTCGTGTGAAAAATGACATCCAGAATAAGGGCCCATACTTGCACATTACAAACAGCGGTGACATTTTTCTAAACAAAAATGTTCAAAGTGAATATAGAGGAAATTGAACAGCAGTACTCTGAATTATTGAAAGGCTAGCTATGCAGAACAAACATAATTAAAGGGTCTCATTATCTTCTAAATAATCATTGTAAATAATGCTTTAGATAATTACTTCATTAGTTTTCAAAACACTGGCTTTTATTCTCCTCTGAGATTCCATCCACTAACTCTAGTCTGAATAAATTGCCAAAAGGGAAAACCAAAAGCAGAAGCATGTGAGCTGGAAATGCGACGTTTAAATCTGCATGATCTTAGAACCAGAATGTTTTGACTTCTTTTTTCTTTGCAAATTTTCAAAAGGTTAAAAGCTGTTTGATTTTTTAACCTATGTACTTTTTTTCCCCTCAGCTTGCTGTCTGATGCAGTTAGATCAATTTCCTAGCAGCTATATTTATCCTTTTAAGATGTTTGGCAGCAGTGTGGATAAAACTGAGATTAGTCTATATCATCAGTCACTGTCCTTCTTCACTAAGCACGCATATTGTTGCTTTTCTACACTACAGATACCATGAGGTAGAGCTTCAATAATAGAAGAGACAATGCCTCTAAAAGCAATGGCATCAACACAAGGAAAGCCAAATACCATGAGCAGAAACGGGAAGAAACTTCAAGACCTGCAATTAGATGGCTCAATAGCTAAAGATGTCTGCATTTTGAGAAGTATCTCTTTTTCAACAGCATTGTGTGAGTACTGCCAATAGCTAACACAATGCCATGAAGCAGTGGCAAATAGTTCCCTGGTCAGGTCCCAAGTCAGTCTGTAGCACTACAGAAGGCTGCTACTTAAAAGTCATGGTATTTCAAAAGGTCTTTGCCAGAAGTCCATTAAAGAAATAAAGTAAATAAAGAAAAATGGCTGCAGAGCAAGTTAGAAATCATTCAATCCTTCAGACAGAAAAAGCACAGTGGACAAATCAGCAACATTTGAACCTAAGAGAATTAATTTTCCAAAAGGTGATTACTTAAATTTTTAAAAGGGAGATCAGCAGAAGCCATATAGCCTACAGAGGGAACAGAGACAAGTTTTTCCTCTCCTCAACAGATTTTAGACTAGCAAAATACTGTTTTGTTTAATAGGCTTCTTTTAAGGAAAATGATACAATTAATCCATAGAATATTGAGATACTGTTCTACTATACAAATGAAGATGACAGAAAAATGTTTTTTGTTTTGTTTTCAATAAACTCAAATTCATATTTAAGAAATTCAGTTAATAAAAATCAAAAGGTATTTCTTTCAGTGACAGAGAACATAAGAATCTGGTCTGACTTCACAGACAGCACTGCTTTCAGGAAGAGGTTATGCTAGATGACCTCCAGAGGAAATCCAAAGATTTCTAACCTGAGTTATTCCCCAGTTCTGTAATATATGGATAGTCACCACAGGCTCATCTCACATTTCAGAAAAGGCCCTAATGAGAAGAACAAGCCACCAATATTATACACACATCGGTTCATGTATGTTTTCTCATTTTCAATCCTCCACATATCATTTCAGAAATTTTAGATATAATTCCTGTAACAGACATGCCCAACGTTAAAAACACCAGTGAAGAGATTATATCATAGCAGACTCAAGGCAGTAAGAAACTCTTAACTATAAAGAATCAACAGTTCTGTGCAGTAAGTTACTGAGACAAATATGCATTGAAGTTGCCTGTCCATTTTCTGTAAAATTACATGTAAGGACTGTAAAGTGAGCCACTGGATAAATGGCACCTCTGCTGAGTCCAGCTTCATTCTGACATATTCTCTAAATTGCACTGCACTCTGTTAAATTACAGTGGTCCGGCTCAGTTTACTGAAGTTGACTGGAGCTAGCATGGGCTGAACCAATATACTCTCATGTTATCTCTGAAGTTTGTGTACAGTAAATATGGTTTATTTTTGTATGCACAACAACCCTTGCTGTCTTCCCAACCCACTGTCTGCAATATATTGTTAGCTATGCATATCATAACTTAGCAATTTCTTAGAACTATTTGCTATTGAACATTAGAATCCTCTTTTTCCCCCTACTTGCACCAAAAAAAAAAAAAAAAAAAAGACTTAAAGGCAGCCTATAAATGCAACAAAAACATTATTTAAAATATGCAAACAATTATTTTGTAACTACTTACCATTTCTATATATGTCCCTTTGTAAAAATCTTTATTTGAGAAGTAGTTTTGTTCTTCAAAACCTAGTTACAAGTGCTTATAAAATAGTTCTTTTATTCCAAAAAGCTGGTTTGCAAATGCTGTGCTACTGTGCGGAAGGACTTTGCATCTTTGACAGTTAACTAAGCGTCGCTTGCAGACCATTTATGTAACTGAGCCAGTTACTGTATATGACAGAAAAGACTGAGCTGATTCACAGGTGCAAAGGCTGACCCACTGACTACAGTATGAAGCCTGCCATGGTTATTTTTAGTCACATACAAGCCACATGAATGTATCAGATCAAGTTTGAACTCAAGTCTCTAAAAAAGAAAAAAAACAACATTAAGCTCAGCTGACTGAAGGGTTTTTTTTTGTCATTTAGTTGTTGTAAGTCAAGCACAACTGCTCAATTATCTTACAATTAGATATAAATTGGTCAATGTCCAACTTCTAAGTGCTTTGGTATTTACTCTGCATGCATACCTTCACTGGTATTAGATTGTTATGGAAGTTATGAGAATTTACTTCTGTTTAAAGACAACACGGAATCAAATGAAATTAATTGAAACCATGGGCATTCATTCTTAAAAATTCTATGAAAAAGCTCCCAAACCACAAAAAGAACACAACCAATTTTTCCTCTTGCAGAATATTACAATGAAGTTTGTATTGCTTTTGCTAGGATGCTGGCAATATGAAAGGTGCCGACCTCAGTACATAACACATGCAAGTAAAAGTGGGAGAAGAGCCATCAGAAAACAAGCCCCAGCCCCAGTGGCAGCTGCTCCTCCTCACCTCCCAGCCCATGGAGCTGCGGCTGTCAGCTCCAAGCAGGCTGCTTGTTCCTGCTCACCACTGCTGCTGGACATGAGCAGGCAGGTGAGGGGTAGCAGCACTGCATACAGCTGAAGGAGGAAGAACAGGTACATCATTGTCATTCATTCAGTGCCTTGACAGTGAAAAGCTACCAGAGGGGCAACCTGCCATCTAAATTTAAAATATTTGGAAATGTTGACAAGCATAGTTTTAGACTATGTTTAAAAGACACACTGGGGAATAATATCAGTTACCACCTATACACAAAAACCCTGAATCTACTCCAGCATTTCTAATTATTTACTAACTGAGAAGGTGGGGCAAACAGATAAGGCGATGTCATTATTTTAATTCAGTACAGCGAAAGATGTACTTTTATAGAGATTTTTTTTTTGAAAATACATGAGTGGCTTTATCCAAACATAATTCCTCTATTTTCCAGGTTTAATATTAAATCAAGTTATATAGGAATACTGTAAATGAGTAAGACTAAAACTTAGATAGCAGTTGTTTTGACATGTGTGCATACCAGCCTCATTCAAACACTTACTGGAAATATTCACAAAGGTCACAATAACATCATGAATATAAAAATAGCCACAAGATACTTGCTTAGATAAATTTATTAGTGCATAGGTTAGAAACTTCCTCCCCTGCAATATTAACAGAATGAAGAGGTTCATGTGAAAAACAAATTTCCTTTTAAAACAAACTGATGCAGCTATACAACAACAACAAAAAAAAGCATGGAGTGGAATACTCAAATTTCTGTTCTTAGTGGGCAAATTTTTGTTGTTTCTTTTCTTTTTTTAAATTGATAGTACATGACTGGATTTGGGGCACCATTTTAGATAACCAGCTGTTGAACAGAACTGATCTCCCTCCCTCAATGTGCTTTGTATTGGTATAAATTACATTTACTATTTAAAAAAAAAAAATCTAGAGAACTATGTAATAAAAGATATTTTACCTGGAATGATTACTCATGCAACCAATCTTTCCTTACTTTGCATGTAAACTTCCTCACAACCTTTGGTGAGTATTCTGGACTCAGAGGTAAAAAATAAATTTGTTCATTAATGAAATTAACATTTTCAAGTGACTCCTTTACAACTGGCTTACAAAAAAAACTGTTTTTGTTTGACATCTGAATAGCTCCAGCATATTCACAGTATAATTGGACAAAGCAGAAATTTTCACACATACAATATATATTGTAAACTTTGCTGAATTTTATGAAGTACATCAGAAGACTGAATTACATTTTAGTGAATAACTGACCTCAGACACTTCCCATGAAATGTAAGTTTAAGGATTCTGAGTTATTGCAATTAACATTACAGTTTAATATTTGGAAACATTGACAAGAATAGTTTTAGACAGCGTTTAAAAAGGAACACATTATACTTTCCTCTATTTCTCTTACAGTGTAAATGTATCTACATATCTACATGGATATCCTAAACAATGATAAATCAAAAATTCAAGTTACAAATATTTTACACAGAAAATACAAAAATAACCTTTAACATTAAATGCAGTTATTTGGTTACATTTGAAGTCTTTCAAGCTTTCAGGTCTTTCAAGCTAGTATTACAACATAGATACATATATACTAAAACACTTCATATATGTTATATAATACACAAATTTCATAACAAATCAGTGTCTTAGTTTGCATTACATTTCAGAATTTTCTGAGAGTTTATTTCTCCCTATGTGCTATATTCACACACAACATTAGCAAGCTTCTAAAAATGAAATCTCACCTTGGCTTTATAGAAGGAAGTATGATTTTTGCCATTCATATGAGCAATAAGGCTAAACTGATCCATGAGTTTTGTACATGTGTTTGTACAAAGACTATTTGTAAAATTATCTGCAGAAGTTCAAATTGTGTGCTTTATTACTGAATTACTTTTAGCAGAAAACATATTTTACTATTAAGGTAAGGAAATATTTAGAGCAATTAGCCTTAATCATATAGAAAAACAAAAAAACTGCTAAGTGTAAAAAAAGCTTTGCTGTTCAAAGCGTAATGCAGGAGGCAGACCAGTGAATATCTAGGTCATGTTTTCAGGATAAAATGTTTTAGCACTTGGTGGAGAAAACTTTTAAGTATTAAAGTTAGGCAAGTTAAGGTGGCTAAATATATTTAAAGGCATGGCTACATTTCATTAAAATGTTCAGAGGAGTGCTAACGGAAGGAGCACTGGTAAGGTTATAAAATTGTGATCATAGTAGCAATAGACATAAAAAAACCAAACAGTCAAAACTCAAGTCTCTCAACTCCCTATTTAAACTGTTTGTAATACTGAAATATGAAAACATCCCATGTTGCTTTAGTTCATAACAATTAAAAGCAAGTTTCAGTCTTACAAATGTATAGTTTATGATGAAAATCACACATAACCTTGTACATTCTCATCTTCATTTATAAGTAAACATTAAGAACGGCTTTGTTTTCATTTTAGCCATTAGTGATAGGTCATCATCACATAACAGTGTAAGGCATCTTTTATAAAAGAAAAAAAAGGTTTGGTTTTACTGAAGATCTGTTTTGGAGTTTCTGAAGGTTCGTAGCTTTTTGAATATGCTTGCTATGATAGTGTTGTTGCTAGGATAATTCCAAGTATCAGAAGTAATACAGTTACACATATAACTATGAATATCAATTTCTGGAAAAAAAAAAAAAGAGAAGTTTAGATTGAAGTACCTAGTCAGATAAAGAACTATTTAAATACCCACAGCAAATCAGTAACTCTGGTGTCTATTCTAAGTGCTTGAATTTTCTAAATAAAACTTGCTGCCGTGATTTCCTATAATTAGTCATTCTTCCCTAATACACATAACCATAGTTACTATGCATAGCTAGCTATGTAACAATCCTGTGTTTTTCTTTTGAGAATAATTATTACCCATACACAACTTCTGTAAATATCATTACATATAAAAACAGCTGCAACAGCAAACATCTACTTATCAAAGTCAAGTCACGTATAGTAGCATTGCTTATGGCCACCCTCTTTGGATAAGTATTTGTACCTTGCTCAAACCTTTGCAATTGCACTCAGGAGAATGGAACACAATATCAGTAAAAACATTGTATAGCTAACAGCTCAGAGAAGCTGCACGAAAATTAAAAGAATTCTACGTACATGCATGAAGGTGTGACATTAGGTCAGGAACAATAGAGTAAAGCCTGTTATCTGTGCATAAACCAAAGATGAGAAGAAACTACAGCATCGAAACTTAAAAATATTAATACCAAAAGGGTGTTAGTACAGACAACTGAATTCCTGATCAGTTGTCTGAAATGACATGCTCCCTCATGGTACTCCATAAATATTTTGAAGATCTCACAGATAAAAAGTTGAGTTTCTATTGGACTCAGAAAAGTTAAGTGCTATTATCTCCTTAGCCTGGCTAGATGTTACTATGATAAGAAATAGTAGATCAGTATAGCAAAAGTCTTAAGATTGAAAGAATTCTCAAATTTACGACCTCAAATTCAGGTTTGAATCTCTGCAGGCTTCCTCTTACAAACACATTGTAACATGGTTTCATTTGGTCTATTATTAATAAAAGAGCTTCCAAGCAGGAAATTTTAAGATGTTCTGCAAGGCAAAATAGCCAACTTCATGGCTGCAGACGCTTACTTTAATGAAAGCTCTGTTTAAGACCATACAAAACCACATCTGACAAAGTTCCAAGTGTAACTAGTAATCCGTATGCAGGCTGTTTGTTGATGTGAGCATTAAATATGAAAAATTCAGAAGGACTGAGATAATAAGCTGTGGGTTTTGGTTTTTTTTTTGATCTCATTTCATTTTGTGTTTACAGATCTTAAGTAGTATGACTGCAATCTGTAAATTTAGCAATTTACCACTAGATGTCAGTTTTCAACATTCATATGCATGGAAATTTTGCAGTACGCAGAGGGAAAGGAGCCACCAATTCATTTCAAGTTTGTACCCCCCACCCCTACTAACTGTAGGCATATCAAAGGTTAGCACACCAAAGAAGTTGTCAGAGCAAAACAAGAGCAAAATTAGTTGATTAGTTACTTACTGCCACACTGGCAGGAAGTCATGCATGCTGAGGTTATCCAAGTATCATCGAATACCAACAGATAAACCAATAATTAGACCAATTACGACAATCAACACCAAAGACACAATGATTATTATCCATATTTTCTGTCAAAAACAAGGTATTATTTTAATATTAAGCACATTAAAGTTCTATTTTCTAGGTTTAAAGTCACCTTTTAGATCCACACTCATTTTTAAAGCCTGCAGTGTTCTCAAATTGAGATCTATTTTTCTCTATACTCATGCATGTATAAGGATAAACATTTTCAAACAGAGTTTACAGGTAAGCTAGTGTGATTAATAAGTGTATAGCTATCAAAATGGAAAAACCACAACTTACAAGTACAAAGTCGGTTCTTCTGGCACTTCTTAAATAACTATTTCTAACATATCAGGCATAAATATTTAGATACAGATAAATATCTATACAAAGATATATGTCTAAAATATCTACTTCCTCAAATCCAAAAAGCCTCAAAATTCTATAGTATCTTAAAAGGTGGAATTATAGTATCAGAGGAACAGTTCATTTACTCTGCAATCATATAAAGACATAATTTTAAGAAATTACTTAGCAGCTTGACTTCAGAACATATTTGGTTGATGGGACGGTATTCAAGCTCAAAACAAGTTTCCATGCCAATGAAAATGCATAAAACTTGCTTTGAACATAATTTCTCCAAAAAATTATCAGACATGCCCTTTCCAGTGGAAAGATCACCCCAATCTAGTCCTTCTAGAACAGTAGAAAAGCAGTTCTCAAAAATGCATAGATTAGATGGACTTCTTAGAAGTAACCCTGCTTCAGCAGAGCTTAGTTTTATTTTTCCTATTACCTGGATTGTAGCAATACAATTACTATGTTAAGTTCACCAGTGAGAAAGACCCCAAAACCTTTCGGCTTATTTCAAGTCTGAATAACTGAAGGTATCATGATAGCTCATAAGATGACCTTAAAGAATTATCTACTAGCGTAATATACTAATTCTTCTTTTGGGGTTTTACACTCTGCAGTGACATCTTTAAGTGGACAATTGTGAACATAGACTCAGTTGTGTGAGAATTATAGTCCATTCTTGGTATACCAGAAGTTTGCTTCTCTGCTACCAATGCCAAATTTTAATATTAACTATCACACATTAATTCAATACATTGTTTTTGTTTTGGTTTGTGAAATCCTTTGGTAAATCTTCATCTGCCATATACTACTTACAAAAACTCTATAAACCACAGTTTTCTATTTAATTTTAAATATAAAATCTTTAAAAAAAGCAAAGTACATCTATTAATTCTACCTGAATACAACAAAAAAGTTCATTTAAAACTGAAGGTTGCTTCATACTGTGCGAAGTTAACATGCTGATTAGGACAATTAGGAAAGACAGCATACCCTTCGTGCTTTACTTTGATATTTAACAGCCTTTTTTGTCTCTTCTTTAGCATGTTCCACATAATCCGATGCATTCATGACGTTCTTTTCTATGTTGTTGATCATTTCACCCTTAAAATGAAACGTTGAACAAAAAAGTTTATTATTGGCATCTATGGATCCTCATTTCTTGAATCTGAGAGACAAGGTTATAGAATATCAACAATTATTATCAAAAATATTTTACAATATTAGCAGTGGACATTTTTTCTGCTTTCATGTATAATGGAAAAAAGGGAATGAAAAGCAAGGGCTCAAAGATCCAACGAAACAAGGAACATTAATGGGCAAGGCAAGCACATTTCTCTGTTGTGAAGGAACAGACATTGAACATCTGAAAACATACCATTGGACTTGAGGTATGTTTTAACAGCCAAGCTAAAAGTAACATACTAAAAGCTCAGACATCCCTGATGTGCTTGGAAGTGGGGAGAGGTATTGACTATTTTGATACAAAGTGTAACGGTTATCTAAGCAAGCCCTACACATATAGCAGTAACTTCAGGAAGCAAAGTACACAGTTGAGTGTTTAGAACGTCAGTATGTAAAAAACTCAAATTAATTATGATGAATGAAATCTGGCAATGAAATGGAAGATTGATGAATAGTAACAGTAAATCTATTACCTGCATTTCTGTCCATCAGAAGAAATAATCAGCAGCAGTAAACAGCAAAGCATTTAAGAATGATGCACAAGTACTTTTTGTTCACTTTAATTCATTAGGAAACTACTACCAGTTTGCCTTGGCTATGTATTTAATATCAAAGCAACAAAGGTCTTTAGAACAAAATTCAATTTAGAGAAAGTTTCTCTCCTGAGCATTATCCCTTTCACTATCCTGCAGAAATTAAAGAACTTTAAGAACAGATGTCAAAAATATTTTAGTTAGCTAATTGGTATACAAAGACTGCAAATAGAACAAGTTTACACACACTCAAAAGTTTATGAATGAGAGAAACTGAACGACTTGTCAATTGATCCCTCTACATTTGACAACAAGAATCATACATAGGTATTAAGTGTCAGTTGCTTAAATCCTTGCTACATTTTAGTCTACCACGTCATCATGTCTGTGAGAATCCTAAATTTTCAGGACAATAGCCAACATTCCAGGACAGAGTTGCTCTTACTCAAACATGCACAAAGCACACTGCAATACAAGTATGTGGAAGAAAACACTTCAGTATACCAACTGAAAAGAAAGTCTATGCTTAGTTATCCATAGCATGTACTATCAGTACATCTAGATTGCACATTTTTAAAACAAAACAAAAAAACCTTTAATGATTAACTTTCATATATTCCAACTGCAGTCAAAAAAACACTAAGAAGCAGATTTGTATTATAAGGAAATATTTCTGCGTATTTCCAAAGATGAAGACAAAAAATCCATCCCACTTAAGTAAATGTACTTTGATTAGCTCATTTACCTGAGTCTCAACAAACATAGCCATGTCCATAAACATTTCATGTAGTTCTCGTATGCTAGACTCCAGTTTCATAATATCCTTGTGTCTTGACTCAATTTCATTCAGAGCTTGCCTGGTTATTTGGGAGTCTGATATAATCTTTGGAAGAACAAAAAAGCACAGACATAAATACTTAAGTGTTAACACACACTTCTAAATACTAGAAGAAACAGGATAGATGAGGGGCGTAACTGCACCAGAAATACATACATCAGAAGTGAAAATTGAAGGATTACCACTCTCTAACATTTCTTCCAGTTCTTCATCAGTGGTGGTCTTTCCAGCTAGAAAGAAAATAAAAATACTTCATAGAATATTGCTTAATAATGAAGATAAAATTTTACAGGATAACAGTTCAAGGAAAATTCTTGTACTGCAATTTTTCAAGATAAAACAAAGCAATATTTAGCCATTGCCATCTTGCATTTAAAAAAAACAGAAAATATCAAGTAGTAATTAGACAATAAATGTGCTAGATTCAAAACTAGAATGAAGAACTCCTGTTGATTTTTGATTGACAAGGCAAATTGAAGACTTTAGTCAGAAACACTTACAATGTACAATTGAACCTCACTGAGTGTTCTCCAGAAGGAAGAACTGAGACAGTATTTACATAACATTCAGTATTTACCTATGCAATCAAGTTGTACTGGCATCTAATGTGCTCCCTCCCATCAACCACTATGGCAAGGGACAGAATCTTTACGGAAATTAGATTATAACAGCTAACACAGGGTTACATTCACATCCCACATAGAGAAGATTATTTAGAGCACCCTCACATTTACTTTTCATAACACACCTAGCAATTTCTGTAGTTTACTTATGTATGTTATCCATTGCAGTGGTAAGACAAATGAAGATGTCCTGAGTTACACAAGCGTATTCAAGTGATTTGTATTGCACACATCATATTCAGCTTATTTTACACGGGAACAGCAAAGATTTGTGGTAGCTTATGTAATTCTATCCTATCAGATAGAAATTACAGTTTTAATATCGTGACATGAAAAAGCAAGAATGCTGTAAAAAATGCAACTTTTCTGTTTGCATTTTTCATGTAAAATATATATATATTTGCTTTTACTGGAAATATTCAAGAAGGCTAGCTTTGAGTATTATGGGTGTTTTAGTCACCTTTGAAACAGATGCTGTAGCTCAGTTATGTGCCTTTCTGAATCAACAATCATCAATAATGAAATAAAACGATGCAAGTCATTTGACAAATGATTAGAGTATAACTAATGGTAGTACTGATTTTACTGTAGCTGAATTTTAAGAAAAAATGTTCTTATCGACACAAACAGCACAGCGTAAAGACAGATGACCTCCTGATCAGCATGTTAATTTTGGAATGACTTTTAGTAACACCATAGAGTACATCCAGTATCTTTAAAACACAGCTTTTGCATGCAAGCTTGATGTTTCCTTTACAGTTACAAGACTGGAAAAAAATGAAACAAAGGATATTTATTTAATAATTTTCAATAGAAATGTTTCTTTCCCCTCCCATTCACGTGTTCCAAGATGACAAGACGCATGGTGTTTAGTACCATCCTTAAGTAATAAGAAACAAGGGAGGTACAACAATACAATTCAATTTTTATTTTTAGTGTATGAATTTAAAAAAAGCATATTCAGGTCACTTACTTATCTCTAATTGTCTCTGTATCCGACCTTTGCTGCGCTCTCGAAAAAGAGTTTGGGTCTCGTTGTATTCCGTCATGACCTCCACAAACTTGTGAGCTAATACAGAGTGCTGTTTTTTTTAGGATTTAAAAATGTGCAAAAAGGTTTATTTTTTTTCTTAATAGAGCAAATATGACTGTACAACAATTGAAAGTGGTATTGAAATTTCAATAAAACAGAACAGGGAGTTCTGAAACAATTTCAGAAAAGTGAAACTCATTCTCTGATTTAGTAACATCCTTTTATTTGTTAACCTATCATACCTGAGTTTTTCTTATCCTGAGATCCACTGACGTCCTATTCGTGTTTTCACCCTGATCAAAACTTTGTTCAATAGCTAAGAGCAAACACAGGAGTATTATGAGTCAACATCCAAATAAAGTAAATTCAAGTGCAGCTCAAAGTTGTTTTGTAAATGCTACCCATTATTACTTTTCTCATGCATGAGCTCCACACAAACATGCTTCTCTTCAATGAACGTTAAGTGTATGGGGGAGGGGGTTAAGTAACTTCTATAATTCTTCTATTCACTGTGTACAGATCTTAAAACAGTAACTACTTCAATACCCTGTATAGTAGCACACTAACGTTTATTTACTCTGGAGACAGCTCAAAAGGATCCAACAAAATAGGTGGTCCTTACAATTTAAGCAATAAGCACCATAGCCTGGTGTTTACAGAACAAAAGCATACAGTTATCGTAATCCAGTAATATTCAAAGAGTCAATATACTTTAAAACCTGTGCTGAACAATAAAGTGTACCCACAGGGGAAACCCACAGCAAAATTACTTAGCCTAAATTTAAAATACAATAACTGCCATAGAGCAATTTCTTATGTGGACATTTGTCATACAGGCTGTCTTTTTTCAGTTAATCTTCTCCCAGAAGAACAACAGTTCAGTTGCAGAATACACTTCAACACAGAGGAATTACTTGGCACTGCAATTTTCTAGGTTATTTCTGCAAACGAGCTCTTTGCCCTGATCAAGTAGATTGTGCTGAGACTTGGTATTTATCAGCTATGAAGCTTCCCAAGGGAGGATGAAATAGAGAATGTTAGTGACATAAATAGCATATTAGTTGGCAAGGAGGGGGGTTTTGATTTTATTTTCTGAAGGTAAAATAATAGAGAATAGAGATATTACAAAAAACACATAATCAGTGTTCCAAAATAATGCTTAGATCGTGGAACAAGACCTTAAGCAAGGTAGAGGAAGAACTACAAGAATGGGAAAAATGGAGTATAGTCCTGATGGTATGTTTAAAAAAGAGAACAAACAAAAATAAAATAGACTGCAGCAGGATTATACATAAAGCACAGAAGCACATACAACCTACTGAGTCAGAAGCCTTGATCGTTACTCATTGCACTTAACTCCTCCAGTACCAACAGTAATGAAATAAGTTGAGTTACAGAATTCAAAACAATGTAAGACAAAACTCAAACCTGTATAAACACCAATGGAAAAACTTGGAAGTTTTCTATTCAGGGCTCAATGACTGAAGTAATTAATCTTACAATGCATTATTATTTTTATTATTATTATTTTTAATTTGGGATCACCTGGCAAGAGTTGTATAATATAATCCATGCATACATAACAGCATTAAAGCTTAGAAATTCAGCTGCAATGCATTAAGTCTGTAACAGTGCTGACATCCTGAACATGGTACAAGTGATGGCAGCTTTATTTCTTCCCGCAACTTACCCTTTAACCTGGCTCGGATTTTATTAGCAATCTTCTTTATTTCCTCATTTAATTCTTCCAGTTCCTCCTTTGTTCCTTAAAAAATAAAAAACAAAAAAAAAGAATAATCCAGAACTGTTGATGACTGATAACATGAGGCCTGCCCTGAAAGTAATACCTCCTGTTTTATTATGTTGGCCCATGACGTCAGAGGCGGATGTCCGTGATATGGCAGCAGAGGTGGAACCTTCCCACCAATATTTCATTCCACTTTGTTGCTGTGCAACAGATGGCAGCAGAGGGGCACTCTGACACAATGGTGCCTGACATGCAAACGCAGATGAAGCGAAGGTGTGGAACTGAATTCCTCCATGCAGAAAAAACTGCACTCAGTGACATTCACTGATGCTTGCTGAATGTTTATGGAGAGGTGTGAGGTGGTGCATTTCAGCAATGACACCATTATAGCAGCTGTGAAACAGCGGGTCACCTCTCCTGGTGCAGGTTTTTACAAGCACAGCATGCAGCCTCTTGTTCATCGCTGGCAAAAATGCACAGCTAATAGCGGTGACCATGTTGAAAAACTGTTTTGCAGCTGTGAATTTGACCTTTGAAATAGTGTTATTGTGCTGTCTGTAGCTATTGTAGTTTCCACGGAAATAAATAGGAGGCATTACTTTTGGAGCGACCTACGTATCAATAAGTTTCCTTCTCAAAAGACATTCAGGTCATCATCAGTAGACACCATCTATGATCAAGAGCAAGATTTAAATAGCTGGGGACACAAGCTCATTAAGAACATTACAGCTTTTTTTAGAAAAGCAACATGAAACGTGAACATCCACTCCCACAGATTTCACTCAGCTGAGAACAGCGAACAGTGAGATAAAGAGAGATCTGATTTTAGGCCTGCTTTTGTAACATTGCCTTCAGATGTTCAATCACCTTAGTCACTGACTCCCCAAGCCCTACACTGTAACATATCACCCAGCAACAAGGGCAAGATAGCAATGCTTTAAGCTAGCACTGCTCACATATAGTGCTGAATCAATCTGGACAATTCATTTCATTGTCCTGTGCCCTTATGTAAAAAATAACAAACCAGCAGAGACTACCCCCTGGGAAATGGAAGAGACCAGCACCCTTTTTTTTTTTTTCCTTGTTAGGCATTTTATTCTGTTTGAAAAAAAGCCAAGAGATTACAAATTACTCTCCGTGAAACAATGTTTATCACTGTAGTACCTCTCTGATTGTTCCTTTTATCCCAACCTTTAATCTCAACTCCCTGGTGACATTCATCCTGCTTTACTAGTTTATAGCTGCCCATACTCCTTCCTTTCAGTGGAATGTAGCGTAAGCTGGAAAGTCACTCCAGCACCTGGTTGTGCAGGGGCAACTATTAGCACCTGGAGAAAAGCTGATGTCCACAGAAGTGGCTCAAAAGGGAGCCATAAAATCCAGACCATTAACAGAGATTCTAAACATCCAGATGAACCCTTTATTAACCTGAGATTTGTTGATTCCATGACTTAAAAAAGCAATCAGCAAAAATAACTTTCAAGAATACACACATCTGCCCATCCACAAACAAATAAGGAAGACATGGGGAAAAAGAATTAAAAACTGAAATTCAATTTTCATCAACAAGAACGTAAAAATTAGGTTACTTTTCCATAGAAATACCTCTGTATCTTTTCTTCCCAGTTCATTAAACCCCACCTATAAACACAGGCATGCCCCAAATGATACTCACTCCCTTCAGGATTTGGGGCTGACAAGATAATGCTGTGCTGCTTTTTCACTTCTTCCACATTTTGTGCTATTTTTGCTATATTATTTCTAATTTCCTCAACCTAGAAGAGAAGAAATAGGTCAATGAAAGCATTAAAATAATCACATGGGAAGGCTTTTTTTTTTTTTT
>WBMW01001386.1:167923-180013 GCA_013396635.1 Penelope pileata
AAAAATAAAAAAATCACATGGGAAGGGTTTTTTTTTTTTTTTTTTTTTTTTTAAATGCATCTTTGGTAAAAAAATCTTAAAGTATTCAACTGCAACATAATAAGTATCTGACAAATTCTAGACTCTGTACAGCAGTCCTCTGTGGACACTTAAACTGCTTTTTTTTTTTCCTTTTGCTTTAAAACCAAACAAAAAAAACACATGCATGCTTTTATGTGCCATTCTGGGCTGAAAAGGCAACCAGGAAAACATTGAAGAGGGGGCTGTATGGCACACAGAAAGTCACACTCCAGTGTCTTCAATTGTTTATTTACACAGAACCTTGCTGAAATTGAGCAGCACATAAAATGTTAAGTCTTTAATGTATAGTGAAAAGTATGCAAGACTTTACCTGCTGGAAAAAGTCATCCATAAAATGGTCTTTTTCAACAATAACAGTCTCTCCATCTTCATTTCCTTTACACTGTAAAAGGCAACAAAACAAATCTATGAAAACTCAGGATACTGTTCTGAGACAACTAAGGTTTGTTCCATATTGCTAATGTATATACATTGTTATCAACAGCCTGACAAATTAGGAAGCTTTCCTCTTCTGAGGACTGCAATCTGAGAACAAATAAGCAGAGAGGTCAAAGAAAGTCACCTGACTACCATAAAATTGTGAAGCTAAGGCATGTTCTTCTCTGTAAACAACTTCAGGACAGAAGCAGTCTATATGCGATTCTAGTTTTCATTCCCTGTTGTAAAAAGTATTAAAATACAAATTGGCATATAAATATACAAGCGGTCTCTCTCAGGATAAAGATATTCCCACAGTGAGACCTACATCAACCAAAAATAACACCAAGTTTCACCAGTACTGAGACAGTAAATGAAATCCTCACAAAGAAATACTGAGAGCGGTATTGATGACTTTGACTTGTGATGGAACGATACAAACATAGAATGAGAGCTGGAACAAAGAGCTATCTACGACTGCTCACTAGTTTTGCCCTTGGGTGCTTTCAAGGCTGCCATTCCACACCAACTTAGAGATAATTACATTACACTAAACATACATGCATTACGTAATTGATAAACCCTTAGAGCAGCAGCCAGTGAGGCAGCAGCTCTTGCACATTCCCAGAGCACTCAGCCCCGTGCATTCCCTGAGTCACACTTCCCTAAACCACGAGCCAGCCCAGCACGTGGTTCTTGACACCACAGAGCTTCAAATTTGGGCAAAGGAAGAGAGAACCAACATGACAGAAGTACAGAGTTCCAGCCTTCGCGTTCTCTAGTTCCCTCTGCAGAACACAGACTGCTTGAACTGCATTGAATCAAAATTGGAACAAAATACTCATTACAGTGTTCTACCACAGTCAATGGATTATCGCCTTACAAAACCAAATTACTTGATAGGTAATACTAAAGGATTTTCACGTTCAAAACTCCTTTGTCTTGCAAGTCCCTCTGATCCTCTAACACTCACTTCTATTATCAAATTAAGCTTCATTCAGTGATGGTCTAAGCATCAAAATCTGCTAGGAGTACATCAAATCTACAAGGAAAGTTTTTATTTACACTTGGTGTTTTTTTTTTTTCCCCTGCAAATTTGGGGAGTGCATAAAGCTCTATAACAACATTTTTGTCAGAAACCATCTGCTCTTTATGCTTATGGGAACCACCGTGCCCCAACTGAAATAGAAGAATTAAGATGTTATTGCTCTCCTGGACCACTCATAATTCACCCAATGTCATGTCCCTGAAGATTTCTGGTAGTTACTCTTTTTAGGAGACGATTGCTAAAACTGAACGTTAAAGAATGTGTCCTTAGGGACTGTAATGAACTAACAGCCTTGCTTAATAAAATGAGAGCAAGTCTACACCCAGAAGAAGTCACTCAACGTACGCTTATATCAGAGACCGCAGTACTATAAAACTACCAGATATAATAATGAGCTACATTTTAAAAGATGTTTATTTTCATCATTTATGTAAAAGAACATCTTCTGTATACACGTACTGAGTAAAAAATATTTTTCTGATTATATGAAAATTCTGTATTTAGATATAGAAACTGAAAATACTGAAAATAGTATCAGTTAAGAGATTAAACATGTGGGCCCTTTCTTTGGGCAGCAGATCTTCATAAAACACTAAATGCTTGAGCCAATCTTAACCAAATGAAAGAGGCAAAATCTTACTCCTACATCATGTGTATAGCAGCTCAGCTGCAGTGATGCTGGGCTGCATCATCAGGCAGCTGCAGTCAGTTCCACGTACGTTTCACCTTCACGTTTGGCTGCAGTGACACGAATGACAGATGAATTGGCTCTCCAGAATTTGTTGAGGGATTTATGGACTTTGAACACCAGCACTTGAAAAACACCTGATGTCTTGTCAACCTCTGTTCTCTATGGTCTTAAATCATCACTTACCTAAGACATAGCTTATTCACTCTCCTCAACTGAAGTGACGCCCATTCTTTTGACAAGCATAGAATTCATCCAAGATGAAGTTTAGCACAAACATATGGCTTCTCCTAGGCCTTATCTCCATAGAATAATTACTATCACAAAACAAACTGATAAAACAGCTTCATGTTAATGCCAACAGCAAGCTAACAAAGTCTGTTTGCAGCTCTTACCTTGACCTTGGGACTGAAAATCTGGGCCATACAACTGTAATGTTCAGACTTACAAAATCTATTCAGTTTCTTCAAAGGTGAGATTAAATGCCAGAATTCAAATACTCAGGCAATATTATTTCTCTCAGCACCCAGTACAAGCTGTTCCAATGATTTATTAAATTCTGACATTTTCCATGCCTTATATAATGGCAGAATAAGTCTAGCTTGAGAATCCTTACCAAATTATTGAATTTTGAAAGAGAAAATACTTTTTAGTCTAAAAACATGACTTCTTCTTGCCCCTGAACTCTATTCAAGGTTATTCTCAGTCCCAGTCGTAAGTTATATTCCTATGTCAGGCTGCAAGGAGAAGAACTGACCACTATTACCCCAACGAGTCAAACCCAACCTGCTGGCAGGCTGCAGCAGCATGCAGCCACGAGAGCAGCTCAGGAAGCACAGCACCACTGCACCCCATCCTATTGCCACCCTGAAAAGGCAGCAGGTGCCTCGCCGCTGTCTACACACAACTTAGAAGATTTCCTTTTAAAAATGCTTAGATAACTTACAGGCTAAATAAACTGCTGTATGAAGTTATTTGGGATAGAAGAACCATATCTGAGGGATTGCAAATGCTAGATTTACAGCTGTCCCTGCAAACCATAGCTTTACACATGCACTCCACATAATTCATTGAACTGAACGGCGTAGAAGGAAGCAGTGTTCACGATACTGTAAATCTTTATGGGTGCCTGTCCCAAGTAACTCATTACCTTTGTTATACAAGTAACCTTCACTGCTGATAAATTTTAATGCACTCCAGAATCACTTGGTTTATCTTGTCTGGAGAAAAAGGAGACACTGAGTTGACCTCCCTGCTCCCGACAGCTTCCTGCGGAGAGGAAGCAGAGGGAGGAGTGGGTCACTTCCCAGGGAACTGATGGCAGGACACAGGGAACAGCCCAAAGCTGCACCAGGTTCAGACCAGACATTAGGAAGAACTTCTTCACCGTAAGGGCGGTCAGACACTGGAATAGGTGCCCTAGCAAGGCGGCTGATGCCCCATGCCTGGCAGTTTTCAGGAGGCATTTGAAAAATGCCCTTAACAGCTTTAAGTTTTGGAACTGGTCAGGCAGTTGGACTTGTTTTCTAGAATTCTAGAAGTGAGGTACAAAGATGAACAACTACTCTATTCTATTTTCCATAAAAAAAGCCTATTTTTGGCAAGATTGTAATTTTCATGCAACATCTTGCACATTAAAGTCGAAGCCTTTCAAGCCTCTTTGAATACTTGTTAGAGAGTTTCATGTTCCAGAGATATTGTCCCAGATGTCATGGAATCTATAGGTGCCAGGCTCTCTCCTGACCCATAACAGTTTCTTCATACCACAGCAGTGTTTCAAGAGATTCTTTCATATCAGAGTAGCAAGCCTTCTCCCTTACTGACAGCCAAGGAGATCCATCAGGTAGCTCTGGCAGTCAAACCCCACCCTGAGGTTCCCATCCTCCAAAGAAAGCGTGATTGTTTCTAGCTGGGAAGAAAGAGGAAGCAGTATTACCTGAAGGCTATACAAACTGCAGGTCTGTAACAGTTTCTTTCTCCAGCAACTATTTTAACACTAACTAGGAAACACAGTGTCTTAACAAGAGTATCAAAAAGTTACAATGTTATATCTTAATGAGCCACAAACATTGACAAGTAACATTTCCTCCCTCTTTATGAAGTGAAATCAAGGAGAACATCACTACTTTTAATGACAGTAGCTTGCTTGCTGTCATGCAAACTTAAATTTCTATTCTCCTAAAAGAAACACTGTGCTTAATAAAAAAGGATCTATATACAGTGGCTGAAGTACTAGAATCTGACAGTTTGTGTGGGTCTCTGCCAGAAACCAAGAAGATGAAGCTTACACATGAAATATAACCAATGCAACAGAAAACCATACTGTTATGTTAAGGGGAAGAGGTAATACTTGGTAATGCAGGAAGATTTTGCAGGCCCAGGCCTGTCAAAAATTACACTGTAGAAGCTCTACCCTTCACTGAATGATTTAACCAGATAAAAGGCAATGGAACTGAATAGACTGAAACCCTGGAAAATGAGCAAATGAATGTTAACTGCTGTTCAACATCTTTTTCCTGCAGCATAGTAATGTTTTTAGATATCCAATACCAAAGCTGGCCTAAAAAGCCCTACATACAGTAAAAATAGTAAAAAGCAATAATAGTAAAAATAGTAAGAAGTTGTAACAATATCTTAGTTTGTTTTTCAGTATTTATATGTATACATAGAGCCCACTGCTGCTTCCCCTCAACCAAAATGAAGCCTACATTTTATAAACTAAAAAACAGATCACCATTTGCTGCTTCCTCTTTCTGGGAAAGAAAAATCACTACTGAATTTTGACCCACATTCCTACTGCCTGGNTCTAAAAACATGACTTCTTCTTGCCCCTGAACTCTATTCAAGGTTATTCTCAGTCCCAGTCGTAAGTTATATTCCTATGTCAGGCTGCAAGGAGAAGAACTGACCACTATTACCCCAACGAGTCAAACCCAACCTGCTGGCAGGCTGCAGCAGCATGCAGCCACGAGAGCAGCTCAGGAAGCACAGCACCACTGCACCCCATCCTATTGCCACCCTGAAAAGGCAGCAGGTGCCTCGCCGCTGTCTACACACAACTTAGAAGATTTCCTTTTAAAAATGCTTAGATAACTTACAGGCTAAATAAACTGCTGTATGAAGTTATTTGGGATAGAAGAACCATATCTGAGGGATTGCAAATGCTAGATTTACAGCTGTCCCTGCAAACCATAGCTTTACACATGCACTCCCACATAATTCATTGAACTGAACGGCGTAGAAGGAAGCAGTGTTCACGATACTGTAAATCTTTATGGGTGCCTGTCCCAAGTAACTCATTACCTTTGTTATACAAGTAACCTTCACTGCTGATAAATTTTAATGCACTCCAGAATCACTTGGTTTATCTTGTCTGGAGAAAAAGGAGACACTGAGTTGACCTCCCTGCTCCCGACAGCTTCCTGCGGAGAGGAAGCAGAGGGAGGAGTGGGTCATTCCCCAGGGAACTGATGGCAGGACACAGGGAACAGCCCAAAGCTGCACCAGGTTCAGACCAGACATTAGGAAGAACTTCTTCACCGTAAGGGCGGTCAGACACTGGAATAGGTGCCCTAGCAAGGCAGCTGATGCCCCATGCCTGGCAGTTTTCAGGAGGCATTTGAAAAATGCCCTTAACAGCTTTAAGTTTTGGAACTGGTCAGGCAGTTGGACTTGTTTTCTAGAATTCTAGAAGTGAGGTACAAAGATGAACAACTACTCTATTCTATTTTCCATAAAAAAAGCCTATTTTTGGCAAGATTNTGGCGGAGGGGAAGCAGAGGGAGGAGTGGGTCATTCCCAGGGAACTGATGGCAGGACACAGGGAACAGCCCAAAGCTGCACCAGGTTCAGACCAGACATTAGGAAGAACTTCTTCACCGTAAGGGCGGTCAGACACTGGAATAGGTGCCCTAGCAAGGCGGCTGATGCCCCATGCCTGGCAGTTTTCAGGAGGCATTTGAAAAATGCCCTTAACAGCTTTAACTTTCAGAAGTGGTCAGGCAGTTGGACTTGTATTCTAGAATTCTAGAAGTGAGGCACAAAGATGAACAACTACTCTATTCTATTTTCCATAAAAAAAAGCCTATTTTTGGCAAGATTGTAATTTTTATGCAACATCTTGCACATTAAAGTCGAAGCCTTTCAAGCCTCTTTGAATACTTGTTAGAGAGTTTCATGTTCCAGAGATATTGTCCCAGATGTCATGGAATCTATAGGTGCCAGGCTCTCTCCTGACCCATAACAGTTTCTTCATACCACAGCAGTGTTTCAAGAGATTCTTTCATATCAGAGTAGCAAGCCTTCTCCCTTACTGACAGCCAAGGAGATCCATCAGGTAGCTCTGGCAGTCAAACCCCACCCTGAGGTTCCCATCCTCCAAAGAAAGCGTGATTGTTTCTAGCTGGGAAGAAAGAGGAAGCAGTATTACCTGAAGGCTATACAAACTGCAGGTCTGTAACAGTTTCTTTCTCCAGCAACTATTTTACACTAACTAGGAAACACAGTGTCTTAACAAGAGTATCAAAAAGTTACAATGTTATATCTTAATGAGCCACAAACATTGACAAGTAACATTTCCTCCCTCTTTATGAAGTGAAATCAAGGAGAACATCACTACTTTTAATGACAGTAGCTTGCTTGCTGTCATGCAAACTTAAATTTCTATTCTCCTAAAAGAAACACTGTGCTTAATAAAAAAGGATCTGCATACAGTGGCTGAAGTACTAGAATCTGACAGTTTGTGTGGGTCTCTGCCAGAAACCAAGAAGATGAAGCTTACACATGAAATATAACCAATGCAACAGAAAACCATACTGTTATGTTAAGGGGAAGAGGTAATACTTGGTAATGCAGGAAGATTTTGCAGGCCCAGGCCTGTCAAAAATTACACTGTAGAAGCTCTACCCTTCACTGAATGATTTAACCAGATAAAAGGCAATGGAACTGAATAGACTGAAACCCTGGAAAATGAGCAAATGAATGTTAACTGCTGTTCAACATCTTTTTCCTGCAGCATAGTAATGTTTTTAGATATCCAATACCAAAGCTGGCCTAAAAAGCCCTACATACAGTAAAAATAATAAAAAGCAATAATAGTAAAAATAGTAAGAAGTTGTAACAATATCTTAGTTTGTTTTTCAGTATTTATATGTATACATAGAGCCCACTGCTGCTTCCCCTCAACCAAAATGAAGCCTACATTTTATAAACTAAAAAACAGATCACCATTTGCTGCTTCCTCTTTCTGGGAAAGAAAAATCACTACTGAATTTTGACCCACATTCCTACTGCCTGGTTGTGTTTATCAACAGGAACCAGGAGAAGCACACCTGAAAGAAAACACACATTTCCTTGGCACAGCTCCAGCACACCCATCCTGGGAGAGGCAGCGTCGTCAACGACTCTGACGTCAGTTAATGCTTTTGGAGAGAGTGATGAAGAGAGCAGTAATCACTTCAAGATGGACCCCCCAAGATGTGCTTTCTGACCCAGAAGATAGGAGCTCGGACCTCAGACAAACGAGCCCCATGCACCTGAGCACAGGGCATCGCTACACACGTGTGGAGCTCTGGAACCAGAGAGAGCTTCTGTGTGCTCTGCATTTCTGCTTATTTCAGATTAGAGAAAGAAAAAACAACGCGAGAAAGCTTTTACTTCAGCAGCCCATATCCTGCTGGGGAGAGGCACTACCGCACGTCCTTCCTACCCCATTTTCTTTCTCAGAAAGCCGCTTTCCGAGCACGAATAACGGGAAGGAAGAGGACGGACAAACATGCCCAGATACCATTTTGTGAACGCGCAGCACAAAACCCGCGGAGAGCTCCGTTACGGCGCCGCGGGCTGAACGCTTCACAGCGCGCACAGCTCCGTCCTCCGGCCGTCCCCGGGGCGGAAGCGACCCGCGGGGCCGAGCAGCTCCGCTCGGGACGCGCCCGCGGCGCCGCCTCAGCGCCCCCGCGCCCCTCACGAACGCCTCAGGCGGCCCCGCCACGCTCACCTCAGCCAGGTCAGCCAGCCGGTCCTTCATCCCCGCAGCGCCCCGGCGCCTCCCCGAGCCTTCCCTGGCCGCTCGCCCGCTGCCGCCGCCCCGCTCAGTGGCTGTCTTTCCGCGGTGCGAGGGGCAGCGGCCGGGACCCCTCCCCGCGAAACGTCACTGGCACTGCGCATGCGCCCCCGCGCCGCGCCCCGCGGTGACGCTACGCGGTTCCGCGCATGCGTCCGCGCCGGGAGCCCGCCTTGGCGCTGCTGACGTCACGGCAGGCGGTCCCTCGAAAGGGCGGGGAGGGGAGAGGGGTTGCTACGCGAGCGGCCGGGGGCGGGGCTACGTCCTGAGGAGAATGGGCGGGAAAGTGCGGCGCAGTGCGGCTGAGGAGTGCGTCACTGGACGTGTGCAGGAGGGCGCTCCCAAGGTAGAGACAGTCGGTGTGGGGAGCTGAGGCGGCTGTGCGTCTCGCATGTGGCATGTGAGGGAGTTCCCGTCCCGAGGAAGCAGTGCTGGTAGACGTATCCCAACAGGAAACTGTAATAGAGGCACTTCTGGGTGACTGTCACGAGGGAAAAAGTTGCAAAAAGTTGCCATATATACATGCATACATTTTTTAGTTGAATTTCGTTTAAATACTATTTGGTATGTGATGCGCATAGGCTGCAGTGAGACTTCTTGAAACTCATATTTAGCCCAAGAAGCGTGCAAGCTGCTCCTCCGGTGCTGCTGCCTGTGCTCATCGCCCCCCGCCCCGCCCCGTCTCTTCCTGCAGCGCTAAGCCATGCCCTGGGGTCTGCTGCTCCCCCTGGAGCACGGGGTGCCCCATTTCTGACTGGAAATGAAAAGCAAACTGCCCATCCTCATGGAGCTCTTCAGTTAGAAAGTGTTGGGAAACATTGCCTTTCTGTGGTGGTTTGGTCGCTGGTACAACACCCAAAACTGCCTGCAAGTCTCACAGGAAAATGGATTTGGGAACTTGCCAAAGTCTGAACTGGTGTGGCAATGGGTGTGTCTTAAAAGCCAGAGGGATTCTGTGAGATGGCTCATAGGCATTTTATAGGAGGCAGAAAACCCTCAGCAGCGTTACGGTGTTGTTCTTGAGTGCTTGCTATCATGTACTGCGTTGGACTATAGACTCCCCTGTAATTAGTATCGGTTCTATTGTAATAAATACACTTTATCTCCTGGATTACATGTTCAGCAACTGCAGTTTCTAAAAACGTTACTTTGGGATACTGAGCAGAATAATCCAATACTAATAATACTTATATTAAAGGAATTCTAGTGCTGGATCAGGGATTTAAACTTCCTGAATTAGCATTGTCAACTGCTTTAATGGCAATAAATTGCTGATTTTTTTTTTCTGAAAAATGTAGATCTGTATCTGCCCTTCACCATTGACTTAGTAAATGCTTATCTCCTGAGAGCATGGGCTGCTAACGGAACTTGGAGTAAGATGTGCGTTTGTATTTCATGGCAGCTTTATGTGGTGAAAAATATGAATAAAAATCGTTTTTTTCCAACGCATATTTTGCTGTATGACCCATCTTACCTATCCATGCTGACAGGGACTGGTTTCCTCTTCAGACCTTTCAGTGCCATCTCCGGTGTCACACGGAGCGTTGCTGTGCAGACCTCTGTTCCTGCCAAGCTCCTGTTCCAGAGATGCTCCCACAACCGCTGCCTTATCTGGGAGGTATGCTTACATGTTGTTGCCTTTGATACAGTTTACAAAATGATTTTGCTTCCAAATAATACAGCAGTCACATTCTAAGATAAGATAGTTTAGCTCTGTAACTGTTTACTTTTTGGCACCTTTTGTGCCATTCCTCATTCACACCCTCAGACACCAACTCAGGGCAGTATTTCACCTTGTACGCTTACCTGCCTCAGTGAGTTGCTGAGTTTGTTCATAGCTGACCCGGATACAATGTAGGAATGTTTTAAAGGTAATTATTCTGCTGATTACATTGTGATATCTTGTGGGCACTAATCTCTTAGGTTGTGATCTAACACTGTCGATGAGCGCTTGGTAGTGTTCTGTTGCTTTGCTGAGTGGGGCTGTATCTGGAGCAGTATTTTGTAGATCCTCTGAATGGAATGTTTACTTACATGTGATGATAAAACCTGGGGATCCCACGTAATTTATAACAACTTGCAAATATTTGACAGGAGCTCAAAACCTACAATAGAGGACTTTTTAATTAGCCATCTAACGCAGATAGTATTACCACTTATGTTTGAGGGAAAGAACGTTGTTTAGTAATACATTCTCTATTGAGAAGTTTTGTAAAGTACACTGAGTGCTCTATAAACAAAGTTAGAGATTGATTTTTTTTTTCCTGGAAGTGTTTATATTCTTAAAAACTGCCAAACTCCATTAATGTGGCTTTGTGGCCTCCTATTTATAAACGCGTGCCTGTTTGTCAGGAAGAGAGGTGGAATTCCGGAGGGTTTTATAAAGGTAGCATTGTGCTGAGAAACATGTAACTTACGTGTTCTGAAACAAATCCTTCCTGACACCTAGAGGCCATCAGCAAATATGCTGAAAGCACCACCACAGGTTCAGCAAGGCAGTGGTTTTTCCAACAAAGAAAATCTTATGCAACAATTGGATTGACACTGCTCTGCCAAACAAGCAGAATGTCCAGCGCAGTGCAGGAACTCCTGTGAACATTTCTGTACGTGCTGCTGTGCTTGTGGAAAATGAACAAGACACAAGCTACATTTGTGCATATCGCTGCCATTAAATACTTTTTGCATCATTTCAACGCAGAGGTATGTAAAAATTCCTTGATTCTAGATTATGGATGCACCAATGGATCTTGTGCAGACCATGTAAACATTTCCTGACTACACTGAGGAAGATCAGAGAATGGAGAAGTCAGTGTGAACCCAGGAACCTGGAGCACGTGGACCTATGCAGAACATCTATTTTACGCTCTTTGAAAGAGTTTGAGTAACTTTGTTCCACTAAAATCTGAATTTGAGGTCTAAGAGAACTGTTATAAATCCAGGGCTTGCATCTTTTCATTGATGCGCTCCAAGGAATACCGCTTGTGTGGAGTGAAAGCAATGGTTGCAAGGCACATTTGGGGAAAGTTCTTCTGAAGGCAGTTTACCTGAAAGCCATCCAGTTAAATCCTCCTGCTACCTTTACTCAGAACTCAAGACCACTTTATTAAGCACTGCTGGTTAATAGCTTTTTTAAGTAACTACATGCACTTTTTAAACTTTGTCCACAAGAACACCATCAGTGAGGGGTTGGTCCCGCACCACCAGGGCGCTGGGATGACTCTGATGACTGGGCAGGCATCAGGCGGCACCGCGCTCAGCACCGACCCGTGGGTCCCCATCTTGGGAGCAGCGCGGAGCCACAAGGGGCTGCGGAACAGTGCTCCCCAGCCCCCTCTGCCCAACGGGAGCCGTCTGGCCGGGCAGCCGTCGGCCTGGCACGGGCCGGAGGAGCGAGGAGCAGCTGTGCTATGGCGCCCGCTGCCGCCAACGGCTGAAGGGCTCCGAGCGTTGCCCGCGCGCCGCCCCCACGTGACGGACGGCCCCTCCCCCCGGCGGCCGCGCGGCGTCGCTCTCCGGGTATTTGAACCGCGCTTCCGCCATCTTCCCAGCGCCCAGTCACGGGAGGGAGCGACGCGGAGAGCAGCCCCAGGAAAGGTAACGGGGTCGGGGCGCCCTCCTCCTCTCCCTGGGAGCGGGCGGGGGAGAGCAGGGCCGCTCGGAGCGGCGGGAGTGGGGGGATGGCGGCCGCCATTGGCCGCCGCCCGGAGCGGAGCCGGGGATGGGCTGCGGTGAGGCCGGGCCTGGGCGGGCGCTGCGCGTGGCCTCTGCGCCCCTCAGAGCGGGAGCGGCGCT
>WBMW01001386.1:180325-222675 GCA_013396635.1 Penelope pileata
GGGGCCGTGAAGCAGCGCTGCTGTGAGCTCACATGCTGCCATTTCCCCTGCAGACCCAGCATGGCCGCCCAAGGAGAGCCCCAAGTGCAGTTTAAGGTAACGGGCTGTAATTTTCTTTTTTTCTTTTTCTTCGTTAGAGAAGTAGCACGAATGGCTCTCAAGAACTGCTGCGGATGGTGGGTTGGGTTTTAAAGTGCTGGCCTTTCCTTAACAATGCATTTAGCTAATTGAGTAGTACATTGCTCATATGAAAGTGCTGTGTTGCGCTGTCAATCTGGTGCTGTTTGTAGTTCTCTGTAAGAATCACTTTATTTGACATACCATGGAAATGGATTAAATTCAAGAAATGATGTTCACAGCAACAAGCAGGAAGTGCTAAGAGTGATTCAGCACTACTTACTTTATGCTGCATTAACTATAAAGGGCAGAACATAATTGAACAGAGTTCTTTGTTACCTTAACAACCAGAAGTCTTTAAGACTTCATGAAAGATTGCTACTTGCTTTTTGCAGTACTTACCTGCTGTATCCCAATTGTTAGTAATACAGGTTTTCGTCTAATCATAAAATTACAATAAATTTCTCTGGTAATTCAGTCACTTATAGTTTAGTAAAACTATGTGCAATGTGGTGTAGCTTCCAGTTACAGGAACTAAGTTTGACTAGAGTTATACAATGGCAGATGTAACAAGTTAGGTCCCAATACAATAAGTTACTTGATGGGGAGTTTCAGTGCTTTGCTTATGGTGTTTCATAAGATGAGGGTGTCTAGCAATAATTTGTATTTACACTAAAATAGTCAATAAATGTCTCAAAGTATGTTGCTTTGACCTTCTTTACTGTATTTAACAGCTTGTTCTGGTTGGTGACGGTGGCACTGGCAAAACAACATTTGTAAAACGCCATTTGACAGGTGAATTCGAGAAGAAGTATGTAGGTATGTATGAACAGCCAAAATATAATATGTTACAATTAAAAGTACAGTTCCCAATGTACTGAGTGGAATGTTCTTTCCTATTACTGTAGCAACGCTGGGTGTTGAAGTTCATCCTCTGGTGTTCCATACTAACAGAGGCCCTATTAAATTTAATGTCTGGGACACAGCTGGCCAGGAGAAATTTGGTGGTCTGCGAGATGGCTATTACATCCAAGGTAAGATGTGTGTATATGTAATAATTCTGTACCTTGTAGAGCTGATTGCTGCATTCTGTTCATTTTGGTCACTCTGGAAGCTTTCAGTGTGACTTCCAGTGGTGAGCTAGTTTATGGGTTTTCAAACATCGTATAGATATGGTCACATCCTTTGCTAGGCAACTTGCCCTGATGTAGGATAACTTTTGTTTCAGTATGGTAGTACAGGCTTTGTTAATGGAAAGTAATTGCGCACCTTAGGTGATACTGCTGATGAAATTAAGTGATTAAGAGGTGAAAGTATGCTTTAGTTAGTAAAATTTGTACCTGTATATTAGCATCCTCTGGTGCAAAGACTTGGAACACAAGCTGTAAAATTTCAGATACAATGAAGAAGTTCTACATGTCCATGCCAGAGGCTAGTTGACTTTCTAAAGGTGTAGTGATAGTCCGTTAACTTCTTGGACAAGATCTGTTTTGTATGCACTTCAGTCAGCTGCATATCTTTAACATTCTGCAAGGGATGGTTGGAGTCCAACGCAACTGGTGAGTCTGACAAAGTTGTTTTTCCTTCAGAAGTATCTGGATCAAGTGTTCTTTAGCAAACTGTTCTGGACAAGGGCATCCTGAGCTGTGGACTACAAGCTCTCAACTCGCCTAAAAGCATCAATAGGATGCTTGAGACTAGTAAAATAGATATTAATGTTTCTCCCAAATATTTGGGTGAACTACAGTTGACTTAATCCTTGCATATTCCCATCCCATGCAACAATAGGATGTTTGGTGAGACAGCTGCATGAATAAAACTAGCTGGTATTTGGGATCTTGCGCTAAGGATCTAAGGTGTCAGGGTCATAGGCTGAGTTCTGTGAACTTCTGTGTATTGATCTTGTGAACAGCATGTTCTCAGAATTGTGAGACGGAAGAAAAAGTTGACGCTGGCACCCCTAATAGGAGTTTATTAGGGATATTTTTCCCGCTCCAGTTTGTAAGTATTTGTCTGATGTAATTCTTGACTTTCTTTTCTTCACAGCTCAATGTGCCATTATAATGTTTGATGTAACATCAAGAGTTACTTACAAGAACGTACCTAACTGGCATAGAGACCTGGTACGGGTATGTGAAAACATCCCTATAGTGTTGTGTGGCAACAAAGTGGATATCAAGGACAGAAAAGTCAAGGCAAAATCCATTGTCTTCCACAGGAAGAAGAATCTCCAGGTATGATGGCATGAGTTTGCAGGAAAAGATTAAGTCGTCTAATGACTGCATTTGGGCGCTGTGCAGTAATTCAGTGTTCTGCCTTTGTAACTAATTACAGGATGTCATATTTCAATTTTACATTCTGTTGACTGCTTGAACTTAACTTCAGGGAAGGGGGAAGTGATGATGTTGTTAAAGATGGTCATCACTGATCTTGAGCAGAAGCTTTGATATGTTCTTACAGAGCTTGTGTGTGTTTGGTTTTTACTGCTCAGAATCTCATCAGATGACACAGAAGTAAGATCAAAGTACACCAAGTCACGGGGAAAAAGTGGTGGCACTAATGCCTCCTAAAGTTCCATCTTTGATCAGATTGTGTATCTTAAAAGTATTGATTTATGTCTATTTGCAAGAAACTGCATTTCTAGACTCTTAGTGTAACTGCTTCTGAGAGCACAGACAGGAAGTCACACAGTCAAAAAGGAATAGCACAGTAAAAGTAGAGCTGATTGTGTGCATGTTAGTATGTTCTAGGTATTGGTGGTAGACAATCTGTTATGTATGGAATATACTTTTTTTTGCAGTATTATGACATTTCAGCCAAGAGTAACTACAACTTTGAGAAGCCTTTCCTCTGGCTTGCTAGGAAGCTAATTGGAGATCCTAACTTGGAATTTGTTGCCATGCCTGCTCTTGCCCCACCTGAAGTTGTTATGGACCCAGCACTGGCAGCACAGTATGAGCAAGACTTACAGGTAACTGAGGAAGGGTGTGAGGCTCAAATGATTGCCTGACAGAGTATCTGGATTCCTGGGGCAGGTAACTGAAGAACAATTCCTAAGTGTAACCTTTTCTATTCCAGATCGCTCAAACCACTGCACTGCCAGATGAAGATGATGACCTGTGAGGGATGAAGCTGGAGCCCAGCGTCAGAAGTCTAGTTTTATAGGCAACTGTCCTGTGATGTCAGTGGTGCAGCGTGTTTGCCACTTTATTATCTAGCTGAGCAGAACATGTGCTTAATCTTTGGGATGCTGAAAGAGATGAATGGGCTTCGGAGTGAATGTGGCAGTTTAAAAAAAAAAACAAAAAAAAAAAACAAAAAAAACACACACAAAACCCAACAAAAACAACAAAACAAAACTTCATATTTTGGACCTGCATATTTAGCTGTTTTCTGGACTGCAATTACTTCCCCTTTTGAGTTTCAAATATAAGACTGTTGCAGTCACATCAGAGTGTTAAGTGGTAAATCTTGTTTCTGTCATTCCCATTCTTTTTTTTTGTTTAGATAATAAAGTTGTATTTCAAATATCTCTAAGTAAGTGAATTTTCATGCATTGTTAGGAGAACTCTTGAAAGTGTCTTTCTTTTTTCAACTGAAGCTGATACTTGGCCGTCTACTGCATTTTTAGTCTCTTCCCTTTATTACTCTCCTCTTACTAAATCAGAGCTAACTGTTAACCTTTCATTGATTTCCTGAAGCATATAATAAGAGCACCTGAAGAAAGCTGAACTAACTGCCAAGTAAAACTAAAGCAGTGAACACTTGACTGGTAAGTGTGACTATCACTAGATAAGCATAAGTTGACCCATGCCAAGTGGGGAATGTTCATGTGATCTGAAGAGTGTCGTGTGTAGTTCAGCTTGCATATGCTACCTTTAGATACAGTCTCTTAACTTTTAACTGTATTGCAACATGCCTTCATGGAGCTCTTTTTTTTTTTTTAAGTAGCCAGGAGCAAATGGCATCTAGGTCTGTTAGGTAACTAAAAGCTGTATCTGCATGGAACACCATTCAGTAGAGCTATAGCTGATTAAGCATCTTAAAACTCACTAACTAGAAAATGGCTGTAGATGAGCTAAAAAGCTCTTGGCTACAGAACAGCATATTATCTAAGACCACATATAATATCTAGACCTTACTGTAACTGCACCAAGTTCTTAATTTGAAACTCTAGCTTATTACAGCACAAATGGTGGAAAACGTCAACTTTTAACACTATACTGTAGAGAATAATCTTGGTCAATACTAGTACTGCTAGCAAACAAAACAAAGTTTAAGATACCATTTTTCAGTAGTGTTTGAGTACATGAAGCCTTGGAACTCTTCAGTTTTGTATTTTTGGTTTCTTAATAAAGTGGAGCATTTCATTTATTCCTTTAACTTGCATGTTTGTATACGTAACTCCTCGAGTATTTCTTAACTCTTCATTCTGATACATGTCAGCAAAAATGGTCGATTATTACTTAAACGTGGTAAATGTGAGTACAATACTATATAACTTAGTGCAAGTTTAAGTTCTGTGGACTTGTAAAACTAGTTGATGAGGTGAGTTGAAGTGTTTAGAGCCTGAGATGTAATAAGAGAATTGACGTATGTCATACTTACGTTGCTTTTTTTAAAAAAAAAAAACCCGCAAACTTAACATTCAATTGATTGCTGCATCATCTTGCTTTACCTTCATAATACAGGTTATTTTCTGTAGCATTTACTAATTTGTATGCACCTTGGTTAATACTTCTAGCTTGATAACCTGCTGCTGCTTTACTAGATGTGGAAGCCTTTTCTTCAAGTTATCTCACTTATGAAAATGCACTGTTTTAGAAGTTCAAATCAATTCAGAAAATGTAAATAGTTCTGCAGTGCTTATACACCTTGAAGGGGAAGAAACTGCAGCATGAATTACATGTGCACAGTTCCATAGTGTGTATGGTGGAATCTGCAACTCATCTGCTATACAAAGGTATTACACTTTAAGTTACTACAAAGTAGCTAAAGATTTATGAAAATTGAAATAGCTGCTTAAAAAAAGTCTTATTAACAAAATAATAAACTATTATGAGGTTCTTAAATGTTATACAAAGTCCACAGAAACTTAGAAGTAGGCAGCAATTCTAGACCTGCTGTAAAGTAAACATTTCAACTTTAAATGCTTCCAGAGTGGAATTAAATCCACTTGTGGTATTATGCTTTTCATATATATCTGCTTTACTTGATGAATAGTGCAGGCTGCTCTCATGTGAACATGCAATTTGCTCAGTTGTAGTCCCTTTACATTTCAAAAGATTTGCAGTTCTGCTGTCTTCCACTAGTTGGGCTTAAGCAGGATAAAATACTCACTAAACTGAACAGCTACATGTTTAAGAACCTCTTTAAGTAGTCACAGCATTAGATCTCTACAATTGCCAGCACAAATCCTTTGTAATGCCAATGTTCTGCCTGCTTGACTGCCGTATGCAGGTTGGGTTAGATGGGGTTAAATGTGGGGCTTGGTACATTCTCATGCATCACTTGGTGAGTTTTATCCCCTCTGAGATCTTGTTTCAGGTTTTTTGGATAACTTATTGTTAGAGACTTCAGTTTGAACATTCAAAAGTAGGATGAAGTGCAAGCCCGGTTTTTCAAGTTCCATGGTAAAGCTGGGATGTTAGTGTCCAAGTTCAGAGGGAGCCTTGTGTTAGAGTAGTTGGAGAACTAGTGCATCTGCAGCTCAGAAGACTGGCAAAAGCAATAGCTGAAGAAACTGAAGCAATGTTTTTGCTGTTGCTGTACCTTTAAATGAAGGAGGGTTGAGTGCCTCCTTAGAAAAGCTAAGGTTACCTTTGAATCTAGTGGGCCTTCAAAGTCTGTTCGTCTTAGCTGTGCAAGTTACAGTACAACAAATGCTGCTTCCCCTCCACCCCTTTAGACAGTTCTGTTGCTCAGTCTTGAGCTAGCTGCTGGGAAGAGCAGTGCTGAGAGTGTTTCCTGCAGTTTAATTGAAACCACTTGGCAGTACTGGTCCCTTTCTCTCACCTGGCTTTTAGCAACAGTTGTCTGAGCTCTTCTAAAGCCTTCTGCAGTGGGATTGAAATGAACATCTTGGAAACAACTGAAAAGCTAACTCTTGTGTTGCTTTCATCAGTCAGTTTTCATGTGGGTGTGTTAGTTTATAGGTTGTCTCTATTTTTTCATCCTCCCTTTGATCTTTAAGGTTTGCCTTTAACAATCTTGTTTTTTTCTTAGCACAAGCTGATATACAAGCATCCCACGAAGCAGTTCTTGCGTGTGTCCTAGAATGCTGTTAACCATCTCTGAGTGGCCAGAATCAAGAAGCACTTCAAGCTGGGAATTGATGTTAGGAGCATATGTGTGACCATGCTGTCCTAAGCCAGTGGTGTTTTCTGCCAACACCGGAAACAGCCATAGTGATTTTTCAGTGTTTGCAGCCCCTGGCTTGTTTGCAGCTTGTCCTCTGATTTTAGGCTGTTGCCTTATCAGCTAAGAAGACAAAAAACAAAACAACAACAACAAAAAAAACCGCAACAACCCACACACCTGCTTTCTTTTTTTTCCTTTTTTTTTTCTTTTTTCTTTTTTTGCTTTAGAGCAAACTTAACTGACTGACAAGTCTTTTGTAGTTGAACTTGGGAGAATTTCATACTTGAAAGCATGGCTTAATATGATGACCTATTTAACAGATACAGAGTGACTCACTGATGAGCCAAGCCACAGCCTCTTTGTTTACCTGATTGCTCAATTATTATGGATGTTGAAACAGAAGTCATGTTATTGATACCAAGATTCTAGCATACAGCATCTTTTTCAGGTTACAGGCTTGGACTCACAAAAGCAAATACCTTTAATTGGGTTGTGTGGGTAATTCTTAGTTTGCTACAGAGTGAACAGATTACTTAGTGAGTGAGGCTTCCCCAACATCTTAGTGTTCTGAAAGTTGTCACTGAAATAAGTGTTCATAAGCATTCAGTATAGAGATAGATAGCTGTATTATTAATTTTTTTTTTTTTTTTGGCAGACCTAAGGTTCCCATATCTACTGCTTTCCTGAAAGGGCCAAAACATTAAGAAGTGAGGACAGATTTCCCAAAATATCTTTTTAAAAACAAAAAAAACCTGTCTCATTTAGCATTCAAAAGTTTGTGCTTGATATGCTATCTCTGAAGTCATGCCTCTGCTATACTGAAGTCAGTAATACAAATTTTATCAGTACAGCTCCAAGTTACCATGAGGCATTGAACTTGATTCACTCTTCTGACTACTTCTGTGTTGATACTTGAATAGAGATCACCGAAAATGAAAACTCTGTAAGGGTAAAATAGTTATAAAAAGGAAGCTCTTAAGTTTGTTTCTTATGTTAGTGACAAAAATTGCTAAGAAGAAAAATTCTGGCTACTGTGTGACTCTTCTTACCACATCTGTGATAAATTGCTGACTTTATTCTGGAGCATCAGGATATTTCCTGATATAGCTGTTTAGGTTTTCTGTACAAAGCGTAGGACCAAAGATTCAAACCAAAACCAAATTCAAATATTCAAACCAGAACCAAGGTGCAAATCAAGTGATTGATATAAATGATTCTTGTTTGCTTTGAACTCTTTCATGTCAGTTACCGTGCATAAGTTAGTACCCTTGTCTGATTTCCCAGCTGTAATGGTGCTTCCTATTGCTGCTGGTGCTGCTGGTTAAGCTTGTCACTATGCAAAAGAAGTGGTTACAGACTGATGACTTTGCATCATGGTGTCTATTGAAAGTACTGCTGGAAGGAAGCTGTGTGTGTTTTGCCCCCGCTGAGGATATGAAAGAAAGTTAACTTCCCTGACAGGGTGTTTTTCTGATTACAAAGTAACAAGCACAAATGCATGCATATGCACAGGCAGATACACTTGCAGCTGCCAACAACACTAAACATAAACATTCCTAAAATCATTTTCAATGTAAAAATTAAAAAAAAAAAATCTATTGCCATTTGATTTTGGAAGTACTATTTTTTTTTCTCATTTGGGTTTGGAGATTTTGTTCTATTTAACTAATAGAACTGATTTCCGTTTACACAATGTGGATTTCAGTCTGTTGAACTGTTGTGATCTGTCAAGTCCTACAGTGTATAAGAGCCATCTGAGATGCCTCTTCTGCCAGGCAGAAACGCAGAAGTTGCCTGATACATGAGGCTTAAACCAAGTTAAAGAGCAGTTATTAACTCGAATCTGAACAAATATAAGTTTTTTTAAAAAAATAAATAATCCTGGTTACTGCGTAATTCTTTTCTCTTGCTGGCTGTGTGCACATAGACTGTATAGCGCCTGAGAACAGATTAAATCCAGCTCGGCATAAACCTGTGGGAGGGCAGATAAAGTGAGGGTTGCCTTTGTGGTACCAGTTGCAACCGCAGGGTGGGGCGCGCTGCCTTTGTAGTTGCTCTGATCGAGTGAGAGTGTGTTCAACTGAAACCCACCGCATTGCACAAGCAGCGCGTATTCGTGAAGGAAGCCACGCGAATGCTTGTAGGTTTATTAACAGTAGCAAATCACTATAATTGTTGTCAGCAGTACTGGCTGTTAATTGATAGAAATTTAAAATAGTGGATAGGAATTTTCTTTATGCGGTATATTCTTGATGAAAATAAGCTAAATCTAATTGTGCTTTTCGTTAGGTCGTTCTTTCATCTTCACTTTCATCTTCAGTTAAATCCACTAAGTGTGAAATAGAGCAAATTATGGGAAGATGTGTAGAGATAGCAGAAGTTTAGTATAGGTAGCACTAAAGCTGTTGGCAGTGAAGCTTGGGTATTGCCATCATATACTTCATCTTGTTTTGTACCCCTGTGCAGTCCAGCTGAGGTCTCTGGTTCAGAGAGTGAAATAAGTGTGTGGTGGCTTTATGCAGGCACGTACATTTGAAACCATTGGCAGGTATTGCATAGGAGAAGGCTTGGCTGTGTGACATGAAACTAATGCGGCATCTTTAGGAGTGTAGTCTAGGCTGTTGATAAGATAAAGCAATGAGGGAGAAGGCACCTGTTGTAGCAGACAACCTGTGAGAAAGGGTATGAGGGAACTCTAAGGCAGAAAGAATAAAGTATATGTGCAAGTTAAGCTACCAGAAAAAGTATAAAGAGTAGATAAATATGTAAGTTACGATTAGAGAACAAAATTCTCATCTAGTAATAACACAGTGGTGATTAATGCAACATTCTAAAGCATAACTAATTAGTAACAGTTACACTTAATGGAAGTCCACTATTAGGTATCAAAGCAAATAGAAAAAAATAGGGGGGAAAAATGCAGGTTGGAGGGAGAGGGAAATGAGAAACCTCTCCTGGCAACTGAGATTTTCATTAAACAGTTCTCTACCTGATAAGTGACTTCTTGTCAGGTTATTAAGCACTGTAGCAGAGTGAGGGCCAACCCAATAGAAGCCAAAGTGGACATTCAAGCTAGCACTCTTTAATGATTTTTGTCCTCACCCTCTCATTGTTTTTACCACATAGATCTAAAGTAAGAAGCTACGAAAGACAAGCGGTGAGTTATTCTCCATAGAAAGAGAAGTCTTTTATATGTACGTTTATAACAGGCTCGGATGTTCTTGCTGAGAAATACTCTGGAGATTGGTTTCTGGGTGTATGCTCCATTTGTGCTAGTAAACTTGTTTCACAGAGCAGCTGAATGAAATTTTCATGCAGTCACTTTTACCCAGAAGAGCAAGAGAGAATTGTTTAAGACTGTTAGAGAAAAATTGGCACATATTCCAAAGACAGAATTTATTGTGATGAAATACTTTTGTAATTAAGACAGTCTGACTACCTGTATGATGCCAAAAATGCAGTTCTTTTAGGCAGTATTTTTTTGGCAAATAAAACTTGGCTTAATCGTGTGTGTATATATATATATAAAATAAAAGTTGCATCATGCTTTATTTATTCTGTGATTAGCAAATTTAACATAAGCTTGACATTAAGTACCAGGTAATCAAAGATTCAGTTAAATTAAAACTTTAGCTTTTGCATAAAAGCCTATGCTATTCTGCAAAAAATCACGTATTTTTTTCAGTCTATAGAGTAAGATGTTCAAGGCACTACCACAAAGCAAAAGTCAAATAGGATGTTAAGGTAAGCAGACAACAAAAAGAATAATCAAGTAACTACAGTCAGCAAGTGGGACCTTGCTTAAAGAAAACTTAAATGCCTGATTTATTGTATGTTGTTATTCACCTGCTCACTTGGTCTTTGAATCACCAGGCTCTTACTGTTTTTGGAAAGAGTATGTAAGCCCTACATTATATAGCATTATAAAACTATGTTCATTTGATTAGTTCTACATTTTGTTGCCAAAAAGCTGTATTTTGTTTTCTGGCATCAACTTAGCAAATTCACATTTTCTTAATTAGAAAAATATTTTTCATGATAGCATTAGCCTTGTGGAACTAATTCCAGGATTTTTGTTTGTTTGCTTTCTCTTCAGCCTGGACCGTTGTTTGTCCTTTTTGTTATAATCACCTCAAGGAAAATCTCATGCAATATTTTCATGAGCGTGTGGTCTACTTTCTAATTCTTGCCAAAGTATCTTTTAATAACTGAAATAATACAAGGACTAGTGTCATGTGCTGGACGCTGCCACCCTTAGATTGTCTTTTGTTATATGGCATTGTGCAAATAAGAACTGTAATGCCTAAGAATCTTCCAGTAGTTAAGCTTTTTCATAGCTTATGTGGTTCTTTGCTGATCTGAGAAGCATTTGAATTGCTCATCAGTAGTGATCTTAGTGATCAGTAGTGATCCACCAGTGCAGGTGGATCCCTCCCAAAGTTGGGGCCCCAGTAAAGAAGTCGTGAAGTAGCTCGCTGCATCAGATTAGATAGTCGCCCACTCAACATTCAAGTTGCACTCCTAAAAGATCACAGTGCTGAGAAGATGCACGTTATCAAGGATCATTCTACTGTTAATCACAGTAACACAGACCTAAATGCACACACAATTTATCAGCAAATGTTTCTCATGCTAGTAGAACATCTGTGCCCCTCCCATATCAGTGTTCTTGCAAAGAGTGTACATTTTGCAGACACTATTAGTTTGTAGAACTGTACAAAATTTTTGTGCGCAATACTTTTCCATAATGTCTAGAAAATCTTGCTTTTATTTTATTTTATTTTTTATTATAATTGTTCTTTATAGTACCTTGAGGGTTTTTGCTTGCGTATATATAATTTTTGCTCTGTGTTGGAGATTCAAATTTGTTACTTCAGGATTTTCACTGAAAATGTTGATTTTCATCAAAATTAATATTGTTTGCCTACAACGAAAAATAAGGAAGGAGATTATAGAAATAGATCAATAATCTCAGAAGTGACAAAATCGTGGCAAAATACAGTTGCAATGCACCAATTCCAGATTACTCCCATTTACACCAATGCTCACAATTGCAGACTGGAATAACATCATATACAGAACAATAAATCATTAGAGGTGACCCACTCCTTTTAGGAAAAAAAAAAAAAAGCCCGAAACCTGCTTCTTTGAAGTTCCATGAATAAATAACATACTTATTATGAAAGTAACTGTACTGGTACAAACACGTGCATTGAGGTGGTGGTATGTATGTCACAAAATCTTGTTCTGGTTCCTTGAAGCTGTGCAAATATAATCAACTTGTGCATATGTACATATCTGAATTAGCTCCAAGAGAAACAGCAGAGTTGCTCTGGATGTTCCCTGTGGCAAAGGACAGATGATTTTGTTTACAGAACTTCTCTTGTGTAACTGAAGTTACACAAAAGTAACAGTTAGTTCTACAGCTACTTACACAGGCGGTCCATGAAAAGCCAGAGAAAGTAGGGCTAACATTTCAGCAGGTAGATGTTGATACATCAGCTGTAACCACCTAGTTAATAATTTCTGTTACTGACAGAGAAATAGTTTGACTAGGGAGCTGTTTTTATTCAGAATATTTATTGGCATTTTAGCAGACCATGATATTGGAGAAGTTTGACAAAATCTAGCAGTTAGATTTAATCTTAAAATATTCCTGTCTAAGATGTTTGATAAAACATTTCAATCCCAGTTATGCACCGGCTCTCCTGTGGGGAGTTGGTGATTCCAATGAAAATAAAGGAAGAAAACCATAGTATGGTTTGTTTGTCTTCTGCGTTGTAAAACAAATTCTTTAAAGGATTATTCTCTCTGCTTGTTTTTACATAGCGAGGAGTCAAGATTTTTAACTTTGGGGTGTTTTTGATTTCCTGGTAAATGTCAGCTGCAGCATTTACTAATTTTGTTTTAATAATATAATCATCCTGAAGGAACATGAAGTAGGCAGGGAAAGCAGAAACTGAAAGTTTTATCATCTTACAATAAGTCATGCTTATTAACGTGATGAATATGTTGCAAGTGATATCACCAACGTAAACTATAACAGTTTATTTTTTTGGTTAAACCTTTTTGACCGAAAGTGTTGTGTCCTTTGTGTTCTGTTTTTGGAGTTTGTTCTGTGTGTCAGCAACTGTCCAAAGTGCAGTGCTGCTCCCCTCGACCACCTTCTTTCCTCTGCTTAAATGAGGCAGCAAATCTAGAGACTCCTTTCATGGAGTTCCCCCAGTGCATGGGGGTCACAGCTCCCCCTTCCTCACTTCATTACTAGGGTGGGAGAGCTCTCCTGGGGACAATCCTGTCCAGCTGCTAAGCACAGGCTGTCCAAGATACCCAGTGTATGCAGAGCTTTGTGCTCTTATTGACATGCAAACACTTTAAATGAACATTATTTTATCTGCAGGTTATTCAAGAGCAATCCATTGTGGTTGTTTGTCTTCTGAGCGCTGGATCAGTTACTCTGGTTTGCACGCGAGATGCCCGGTGCTACCTCTGGTCTGTGGTGGGAGCAGTGTGACTTCTCAGATCAGGTTTCCAGAGGATCATATGAATACATTTAGAATTTGTTTCTGCAAATAATCTGATGTCTGCTTGCAATTTGCTGTTTCCACAAAAATTCCTGGCGGTGAACATGTTTGCTTGGATTCTCACAATTGTTTTGGTAAGCATATTCTTTCCCTTGACAGGCCCCTCTTGGCAAATATCTCAAATTCCTGTCTCTTTTTACAATTTAATACTTTCCTGATTTTTAGCTGCAACTTTCTATTATTTCTAAGGGTGGCTCTACTTGTAAGTATGTGATGCAGAATTCTTGGGGTTTACACAGTGTTCCTCTTTTTCCTTCAGGTTATAGAGGAGTTTCTGGCTAACAGTAATGAGGGAAGGAGTCTTTGAAAAAAAAAACAAAATTTAAAAAGCTAAATGAAAATAAGCAGAAGTCAGGCTGGCTATAGCTAAGCGGGAGAATAAATTTTTGTAGGAACAAGTTCAAAATTCTCAAAACTACTTTATTAAGATCTCAAATCAAGGTTACGAACAAAATATGTGAATTTTGGTGATACTGAAAATTTATAATATTTAATTTTGGCAACATAAGATAATTCATGAAGCGTGCATATCTCGCAGCTTCCTAAATTAGATATAGTCCATTCAATCCTCGGACTCCAGAGTTCCATCTACTCAGCTCCTTGCCAGGAGCCGGTTACCACCAGAAGATCCAGAAGCTCAGTTATACTGTTGGGCAGCCAGCTGAGTACATTGGGACCATGGTCCCTAAGCAAACCTGCTGGGCTTCCAGCTCTGTACAAAGTGTCAATGGAAAATCGTTTCATCCAAAATGAATATAATTGGCTCTAACCAAGAGTTTGGTACAAATATGACTAATAAGTGTATGAGTAAGAGAGAGGGTTAATAGCATGGAAGGAATAGAGCTAAGAAAAGGAACCAGGCTAAGGTAGGCTGATAGGGGCACCTGAAAAGATGGGACAAAGAGCCACAAAATGGGTGGGTAGGGAGGGAAGGATGGCCGGAAGAAAAGCCACAGGTGGACAGCGATTACAAATGGAAACAGGTGCATGTAATCAGTAAATCGGCTTCTTGTGTGTCCATTGATTTCTGCATATAGACTGTTTTGCTGGTTGAGTAAGTGTCGGTGGCTGAAAGTAAGTTCAAATTTACTGATGGGGAAATATGGGGAAGAGATTAACAAGGATGGAGAACTTAAATTTTGTTTAAAATGTTATTGTTTCAGTTTTTCACTGAAAGGAATAATTAAAAAAATGTGGAGAACTTGTTTCTGAAAGGAAGATTTTAACATATAGAAGAGTAAATGAATGATATCAACTACTTCTGACTGCTATTTTTCCTTTATGTATTAAATGATGGTTAATGTTTGTGGTAGAGTTTGTAGTGTAGTTAGGAGACTCATATATATAACTTTTTAAAATAAATATAATTATTTTTGAATAAAAACAATGAAATTACAGTGGCTATTATAGAAGTAATTTCCTAGTTATTTTACTAGCTCTGTTATGCAGCTTTGAGAAAATCAGTGAAATGGCTTGTGCCTCAGTTTCCCCTGCTTGTTAGGTACATAGTAAAATGAATCCCTCAATGCAATGTGATCTAAGTCAGTATTTTCTGTAAAGGTCATGTTCCTTTTAACAAATACAGACTGTTGTTTTAATGAATAGCTTTTAGCTTTCCTTCAAAGATTTCTTTCCAAAACCTGCTATATTGTTCTTAAACATTTAAATTAGGAACAATTGTTCTGGCTTTGATTCTTTTTTGAGTGTGCAGATTGCTAAAAACTGTAATCTCTTTAATCTGTTTGCTGAGGCACATTAACTTGTTTCCACTTGTTCCTAGCTGGCTGGTGTTAGGACCCAGAAAAGAGACAGCAGCAACGTGATATAAATAGAGAACCAGAATGGGACAAAGTTTGAGAAGAAAGCATGACATCACTCAGACTTGCTCTCCACCCAAAAAGATCTGGGATGGAGGTACAAACGTGAGCTGGACAAGCAAGGAGTTAGCAACTCTTTTCAGTTCAGTTCCCAAGGAAATAGTGGGAGTTATATGCCCTATGTGCTATAAGGAAGTACATTTTCTTGCTAGCAAAACCAAAACTGGCTTCAGATCTCTGACAGCGTGAAAGTAATTGAAAGGAAAAGACAACCATAGGAAGAAAATTGAAAACAAGATCTTTTCTTTTTGGCACAGATTCTAACAGAAATATTTGACTTCTTTCCATGGAACGGTACAACTTTTGGATCTGATACACCTTTCTTTTAATTTTTCTCCAATCATAATTTATTTATGGCTAAATGAAGATATCAAAGTGTGAAGCAAGCAATACCACTTAAAGGGTCAGAAGGATTATTTTACCATCTCTGAAGGAAAAGACTTTTTGAACCTGCGTGGAAAATGTCTCTTTTAATACAAGAAGTAGCTAAGGAAAATTTATGATTGAGATCTTATAGGAATTTGATCTCTTTTGTACTTTTAACCTTAAGTAGACCATGGAGAATTTATTATCTCTGCTCTGTTGTCATTATTCTTTGCTGATTTTATTTCACTCCAAATATCAGGTAATGTTCTGAATATGGTCAGCGTTGAGATATATCTGGATTCCTCTTAACAAGTTTTGCATCACCATGTCTCATTATAAAATGTTTTATGTGCAGGTGTATGGAAATTATTCCCAGCTACTCCAACACCCAGGTAAGGAATGTTCTATTTGTATTTTATGACGTGCTTAAATATTTATTTGCTTTTTCAGTTTGTATTTTTCATTCTCTTAGTGGCTCCAAGAATCAGTGATCCCATATCTGAATGTCAGCTCTGTAGTAAAAATACAATAGACTAAAGTATCAAAATACCTAGTCAGTTTAAATTCAGTACCCTTACTACTAAATATTCTGCAGATAAGATTTTTGGAGAAAAATGGCTTGTATTTGATACATAGAGAATTCCTCTATACAGTGCTTATTACCTTTTTGAGCATGAATTTCTGAGCCAGATTTCTACATGGGCTGTTTTCTTTTTTTTATTTCTTTTTTTTTTTTCTTTTGCCTCAACATCTTAGTGATCTGTGTTTTTAATTCCTTGATTTACAGTTAGATGTGCTGGTTTGTATACTTTGTGTGCTTTGCCAAAGCTTCAAGTTATCTACCTTCCTCCTAGCCTTCATGCTTAAGTTAAAATCAGAGCCATATTAAAGATCTCTCATCTGTTTTCAATGTAGAAAATCACACTCAGAGCTCATTTGGGGTCTCTGTGTGTGTAACTGCTGAATTCTTCTGTCTGTAGAAATAGTTAAACCTCAAGCCTCATGGTGGTGTACAAGTACAGTTTTACTGCTTTACCAATTCATGCATTGCTTTGTGCTGTTTTCACTATATATAATTATGTTCAAAATGAAATACAGTGCAACGTGGAGAGTCATGCTGTCTGCTTTTGTGGTAACTTCAGTCCAGTTGTTCTACTTTCACTCAAACTAAGAAAAACCACCTAATTTCTTATAGATAAGGATTACAGGCTTCTGGCCAATAGAATCAGTAAGGGAGAAAAAGGCCTCCCTCAATGAGGGGAGTGAGTTATACAACATCTGTTTTGTAGTGCAGTGTCTGTGGGGAAACATAACTGGGAGTGATGTTTTTTGGCTTTGAACAAGACTGTAAACAAGACTCGTGATTTTGTTTTAAACAGAGTAGTTACCTACTGTAAGAACTTAACAGGAATAAGCTGAATTCAAAGCAATTGGTGTTTGTTTTCAGAAGTCTTGTCAGGACCGATTGGCTGTAAGTGAGGTAGCAGCATGGCTTTGTATAGTTCAGAACTGGGAGCAAGGAAAGCCACTGACATGCTGCGTGGCTCTAGGCAATTCACTTATTTGCTGCATCTCTTATTTGCTTTCCCATTTTCTTTGCCCATTTTTTCCAGCTTTTAATCATAAGGTTCTTAGAAGCTTCTCCTTAGGAATTTGTTTGATGCCAACCGTACTACTGCCATTGTTGTGGTGCAATTACTGCTAATAAAGTACTCATGCCACACATTATGCCAATTTCTGACATCAATTCATTTTCTCCCTGGAGATTCTTGCCTATTTTTCTCTGCTTTACTATATTTTTCTATTACTTCTGTTAGCTTTATCCTTTTTCTGCTGATATAAAAGATAAATGTTAATGGAAGCAAGAATTATTTGCATATAAGCACACTGTGAAACAGCAGGCGTGTTCTGTGTTCTGCAAAATAGAAGAGAGAGTTTGAGAGCTGGATGGAGGTCTGTTAGCGCAGGTTGCCTGTGTGGATGCTCTTAATACCATAGAAACTCATCACTTCAATTTCTTTTGCAGCAGCTAGAATATTCTTTTTGAAGATAGAACTGAACACGTACCCAGATCTAGCTCACATAAATGAAAGCTTGCTCCTATGCCATCCTCACTCAATGTGCCTTTCCACACGCAGCTCAGTTGAGTTTGAGTTTCCTGGAATTTTCAGATTTGGCTTTGTGCATGCTTATTCTGTGCCACTGTTCTTTTACCTTGACAGTAGCTTTCTCCTTTTGTTAGCAACTATGCTTTTCTCTGTATTTTTCAAGTATCCAAAGGAAATGTGACCATAGAACCTCATCCATTTCTTTAAACACATCTCTGTCTCATCTATTTACACTCATGCTCTATGTCAACAGCAAAGATTCCTGGTTAGGTAGGCCAATAATGATTCCTAATTGACCAGGATCTATTTGTTAGATATTTTAGATATCATTCCATTTGGAAGGGAATCTGAGTAGTTCATTCATCCTCACAAAATGCAAAGCTGATTATAGTTCTGTGTTTTCACATCTACAATTGTTTATTGTGATGTTTAGTCTTAGGCTCCTCTCTGCACTGCAGCTCTAAAACTATAACATGAGGATGAAAGGCATCAGAAGAGCTCACAGCTCTGCTGTCTGGACTAGAAAGCTTAAGGATACAAATAAAATTTTTGTCCCTCCAAGTATATTATAAAGAAATCTTATTTGTATCCAGAACACTAAAATGATAGAATAATTATTGAATAGGCAAGCTGTTTTGATCTTTCTCTAGAGTAAGGAAAGACCGTAAGTGGCAAAGGACACTGCGTGATTTGTTTTAATTTGCACGCCACATTTTCACAAGGTTTTGATAATTTGGTTGAAATCTGAGTCGAAAATGCTGGCTTCATGAATGCTTGCTTTGTCCCTCCCCGCCCTCCAGAAAGAAAAGATTAACTTGAAGTAATAGGGTGATATGCCATGGTGTTGAAGAAAACACATTCTCATTTATATTCACAGCAAAATTTCTGTGCATCTCTATCAACCTTCTAAAGCTTTCTTGGTTATAGGAGATTATCAATCTCTTCTAGCACAGCTGGTTAAATTAATTACTTTCAGAATAAAGGATTTCTTGCAGCTAACGAGATAATAAGAAATTGCAGTTCATGTTTTCCTACATTATTAATGCTGTACCTTTAAAATAGGATTGTTATTTTAACACAAAATTTGATTGGACAGCCCGCTTCTGCTCCTGTTTGAGTAGTCACAGTTCCTAAAATCTATTCTAACTCATATCAATTAGACTATGCAGCTAAATCTTCCAGTGGAAACCAGCAGATGTTCTGCTTTTGTCAGCTTGTATATCTGGTGCTAAGGAGGACATAAGGCCACAAGCTGCCCCCCACCATGTTGCTGAACAATCTGGAACCCCTTCTCTTGAGGAAGATCAAATCCCTTCCATTAAAGGGTATAAAATCCCTTCTATTAAAGGGTGTGGTTCTGCTATATGACTCAGTCAGAGTGTGCATTACCTGGAGGCATCAAGAAGACTACGTTTCACAGTAACAACTCTACAGGCACCTCTACTCACATCCACATTGCAGGTCCTTGACCACCAAGCAGTAGTCCTTACTATTTCTGAATAGTGTTCCTCCATAGAGGACAAAGGTGAAAAATGCTTGTATTAATATAATCTGAAGGTGTTACACTAGTTTTCCAGTGGATTCTGGGAAGAGATAAGAGTCCTTGGGACTCTTCAGCATCTTCTCTGGTTCAATTTAACTGTAGATAGTGAAGTCCTCTATGGAGGAGGGAGAAGCAGAAGATACATGCTACAAAGGCTAAACATTGTGCCTATACATTCCCTTCTTGGTGCTTTGTACTGTCCATGATGTTTAAAAAGTTGGGTGAAATCTTGAAATCAGACCCGCTCCTCAGCTGCTACTTTGACAAATGCTGCCAGATACACCAGCAGAGATTGGGTCAGAGATTATTAAAGATTTTAAGTGTAATTAGACTAAAAATCAGTTGAATTCCAAAAACAGGTTCTCTGCAGTCGTCAGTCAGATATCTGACTTTAATCTCTCCTGCAGTTTTGATTTATGGTCGTGCTTACATGCAGTATTTGATTTATATAATATATCTTGTTTTACTTGGCCTATGGATCCCCTTTATTGTTCTCCTCTGTAGAAACTTGTTGTACTCCTTGTTGGACCGTACTTTTACAACCTCTTCATCTGTGTTTTCTTGAAAGGGTTCAAAGTCTTTTCATCAGCTTCCCATTACTGGCCATTGGAAGATGTGGATGGAATTCATGAATTTCGGGATACGAATGGAGGTAGACAAAGGATTCATTGACAATCGCGATAACATAAGTATTTGTGCAGTCTGTAAGTAAGTAGAGAGCAGGAGAAATGAGAGGATTTAGCTTTTTTTTACCACAACAGCTGAGATTTAAAAAAAAAAAAAAAGTTAATGTTTTTGCAATGCTTTTATATCCAAGTGATATTGCATTTGAGAAGTGATTTTTATAGAGTATTCTCAGACATTTTAGGGGTTCTCTACGCATTGTTAAGGTTATGAAGAGAAATTGTTTATGATCCAAAGAGTCATTGAAATAACATTATTATTAGTTGACTTGGTACATGTATAACATGCACTAAATAAGCTCAGCGACTGAGATCTTTAGCTATGTCAGCTGTGAAAATGCCTGGTTCTGTTTTGCTTTTTAGAAGTAGTTAAATGCCTAAACCTTACAGCCATTTTTGAAAAGTGCCTGTAGTATCCATAGAGAGAGAAGTGCAGGCTCTTATCTGAATGCTTCTTAATCATTTTTACGTTTTTGGATACTTCCGTAAGAGCCCTATTACAGCAATAATTTTTATCTTTCTCTCCAATTGAGCAAATTCATGAGAGACTTGGTAAAACAAAACCCTCACTGATTTGAAAGAATCAGTTGTCAGGACTGCAAGAACTCAGAGGGAATAATATTAAAAGGCAGTCTGGCTGGTTTCAGCAGTTTTCTGCTTCTGATATTTCAAAATTGTGTGATGGCTTCCCAGGCACATGCAGGTGAGATGCAACTGATGGAATTTTAACTGAGACACAATATCCTGCTGCTGCATTATGAACCTGTAGGGTCACACTTTTCAGGTGAAATTTTCAGCTATGCTCAAAGGTCCGTTAGTAATTTTCGCATCAGAACTGTCTTCTTTCATGACTCAATTCCAAGTTGGGTTGATATATTCCCCAGTATTTTTCACACTATGGCTGACCACCTTGGCCATCAAGCTAAACTATTTTGTACTAGTGTGCAGAGTAGTTGCAGTGCTACTGCTGATGTCTGTAATATCTTTACCCAGAAAGATCACTACAGGAGATCAAAACAAAGATTGGAGACCTTTACATGAAAAATGTTACGAGTGCAAAGCAAGTGCTATTTATTACATAAAAATTGTGAGGAAAAAGATCTATGAATATCTGAAACTTTTTATTCCATAGTCCTCAGGTATTTTAAACTCAGAGTGTTTGACCCATCCTTCCAGGAAAGTTTTTAAAGGAATGAAACTGGCTGACCAGAAATAAATCTGGGCAATGTTCTGTTCCCATTAGAGACTGATGGCAGCATTCCCACTGATTTCGAAAGGATCATAATTTGAGGTCCAAAAAGTTGACATATGAGTTCTTTAGCAGTGTGTTAATACCATTTTCTAGCACTGGACTTCATGTAGCTTCAAGCAGAGTAAAGCACTCGTTATCCACCATTGTTTTAATATTTATGTTATGAAGATGGTGTTTTTAAAGTAATTGGAAGGAATATATGAAATCTAACATGAAGTACAGCTGTTGGGCAAATCATAATTGCACAACTGATGTTGGAGAGATTGTTTTTTGAAACGTGTTTAATCATATTATTTCAGTGAAAATCAGAAATCTTTTCAGTAGTAACATGGAAGAGTGAAATTAGAATATACAAAGTTCCTGATCCTACAAACAGAAATAAGACTGGCTTACATGACCGATTGTCTTCAAATCCTATTGTGACACTGTGTTAAAGAACTTTATAAATGAGCCAGCTGCATGATCCTGTTTGGGGGAGGGGAAAACAAAAAAAATGATTTGGAGGACTTTGTCTTGCTGTGTAGTAGCCAAAAATCTTTTTCTTTGCAGTGCAATTCTGACACTGCTGAATTCATTTCTTTGTGTTGTACCAAGTGGATAGTTCAAATTCTTAGCTGTTGCTTATATTGTCTTATAATGCATGAGTATTACTACAACTGCTTCCAGAAGTTTTATGTATCTGACGTTTGACTTTGACACACAAGGAAAGTTTTCTTTATTGATGTAATCTAATGTAGGTGACAATTTGCTAGGTTTTGATATCATTCTGATTACACAACTCTTCTGTTTATGGCTAGTCTTGTTTTTTCCACTCATCATAATTCCATGCAATTATTTTCATTCCATGTTTCTTCTCTTAAATACTTGAAGCATCATAATCTGTCTGTCATGTTAATCCGTTTTATTTGTTGAAGTCATTGTGTGTGAAGCCAGATTTATATCTCTCAATGCATTTGTGTCAGCAAATTAAGTTTTTGGTCATCTCAGCAATAAAAACAGTAGAAGCAATTGAAGGGAAATGGCCAACTTAAATAGCAAATAAAAAGTATGTGGTCATGTTCAGGTTTTTCATCTCACCCCTAGTTTTCCGTAAGTTTTCTATTGAGGGATTTTTTTTTTTTGAGCATTTGCCTTTTCCTTCCGTGAGCCCGGTTAGTCTAAATACCAAATCAATATATCTATTTTCTTACCCAGACTTTCCATCATGCTCTGTTTGCTCACTGAGGGTAAATAATTAGTGTGAAAGATGCACTTAAATTATCAAAATGGAGAGAGGAAAAAAAGAAATAAAATTTTACTCTTGGATACTTAATTTGATGGCTCCCAAAACTATAGGAGGTAGAATTGTTCTAGATGGACAGCATTAACATTTGTGTTTCTTTTTAAACCTGCTGATAGTGTGTTTGTCAGTGTCCCTTAGACTTCAGCGTCACAGACTAGATGAAGTTGGAGCCACCTCTGGAGATTGTCTTGTCCAACCCCTTGCTCCAAGCTGCACTGTGTGCAGTCAGGTTTTGAATATCTCCAAGGATGGAGGCTTCACAATCCCTCCGGACAACCCATTCCAGCACCTGACCCTCATAATTTTAATTTTTAAAATTTATTTTAAAAACAAAAAAATAACAAATGAAATTAAATGGAATTTCCTGTGTTTTAGCTTGTGCCCATTGCCTCTTGTCTGTTTGCTAGATACCACTGAGGAGAGTCTGGTATTATCTTTACTCTTCCCATTGGGTGTCTATATGTTTTGATAAGATCCCTGAGCCTTCTCTTCTTCAGGTTTAAGAATCCCATTCCCTCAGTCTCTCCTGGTGTGTTAGATGCCCCAGTCCCTTTATCATCTTTGTGGCCCTTAAATGGACTCATTCCAGTATGTCCATGTACGTCTTGGACCAGGGAACACAGAACTGGATATGGGACTTGAATTGACCATAACTTTTGCACCAGTATATGATTTTTGAAATAACTGGGTAGTTCCTTACTGACCTAATTACTGACCTTCATCTGAATATTTGTTTTATTGCTTTTCATCTGTTCCTATCAAGAAGAAAAAATGATTTTAGTGATAATATATTTATTGAAATCACGTAGTTAAAGGATGAAGCATTCATGTACACATCAAACTTTGGTTATATGACAGTTTCAGTTTTAAACATCATTGACCAACATTTATGATTCGAGCTAAGTTGAGAGATATGAACTGGTCAATTCATTACTGATTGTGTTTATTCATTGTTTTTCTTATTTGCTTTTTTGTTGTTTCACCCAGCTCTAAGAACCCACAACTTCACTGTGCTTCCTTCCCATAACTCTACCTTTGTATATACCAATGACTCTGCCTACTCTAACTTCTCTGCAACTGTAGGTGAGGATTTACTATTTTTTTTTTTTTGTTCTGCATTTGTCAAGCTTGGATGGTTCTTGTAACACTGGATTCAAAGTCAACACTGAGTTTTTGTTCAATTGGTCAGGGGGTAAAGTCTGTGCTTCCATTGACACAAATTATTGAAAAATCATCCCTAAAATGTCACCTGAATTACTAGGAGAGGCATTGCCTTGCTAAGCAGTCCATTGAAGGATGGACCCTAGTAGCTCTAAAAAGCCTAAAATATTTTTTGTTAAGCTTATAAGAAACAGATGACGTTTCAGAGGAATGTGTAAGAACAAATAGGTCAAATTTTTTTCTTACTCTCTTTCAAAGTTAAAAAATAAGCTGTGTCATTCTTAAAGGACACATTAAGCAAGACAAATGCAAGTGAGTCTGCAGATCCTAAAAGTAATCTTGTCAATGATGACATCTTTGATTAACATATTAATAATTAAAAAGCTAGCACAAATCTTACATATATACTCTTTTAATGATATTTTTTTCCCTAATCAACTGGCATGTAAAAGGGAAAACAGAAAATGACAACACTCCATGCGGAAACCTGTCAGACTGGAACCTTAAGCTTATGCTGATGTAGATATAACTGAAATCATTTAATTGAGGCCACTAGGGTTTATGCTTGTGTGATTGACATATGGTCTGTTGTCTACTTAAAGTTTAGGTATCAACTCACATCTAGTCATTGGAAAACCTAATTTAAGGAGAAGGATGAAAACAGTAAAACAGTCTTTTCAGCTTCTCAGATATTAGATCTATATTAGAACATTAAAACCACTATTTTTTTTTTTTGCTTTCTAAGAATACAAGTACACTGCCAAATACAAACTCTATAATGAACTTCAAATGACCTAATTCCTTTCAGTCCTCACTTATCTTCCTTACAGAACATTTGCATAGTTCCCTTGTAATGAGATGCATTCCACGTGAACATGAGAATGAGTGACATCTATGGTAAAGGAAATGCTATGGAAACAGGAATGCATTATCTTATGGTATTTATTTTGGCTAGATTAATATTAAAGTGACTTAGAGATGTTTGCTTCCCTCCGTAGTACTTACTCTAATTTTTAAAAATAAATGAGTTTTTAATCTGTCTTGATGACTTTTTGCTCAAAAGCAGGGGAAAACATCTGAAAATTTTAATATTTGTGTTGAGAATTGACATGGACTAAGAAAATATTTGGACATGTTCACTGAAGACTATGCCATGCTGCTGCTGCTGTCTCCTTGTGTGGCATTATCATACAGATGGGCCAGCATTATGACTTTCTTTACTCCCCTTGGTTGTCTACACTTTGAAAATTACATTTGCTTTTGCACAGATCTCTGCTGCATTAGGAGATGCACCACCCTAAAGCAGTGACAACAGCGTTTCTGATTATCACTCTAGATATATGGTCTGACCCTAATACTCCCTGTGCATCTTAGGTGTGATTTTCACTGTGCTCTGCTGTGCAAAAGACTTGTGTTCAGTTAGGCAGATGTACACATATAAAGACGGGGAAATGCAAAAGAAAAAAAGTGCAATGCAAAAGAAGCTTTAGTTATGCAAGTACCTGGGTTAGGAGCATAAGTATAAATTTAAAAAACTTGAAATAATTGCCTGTATGGTTCTTTAAAAACAAAACAAAACCAGAACCAACCAAGAAACAACAAAAAACAGCTAAAGAAAAAAACCTGTAGTTGACACTATATAAGCAAGTGTATGAACATGTTAAAATCATCTTTCCAGCAAATTTTAATGTACATAAATGTTAAACTATATTTTGCTTTTCCTTTTAGACATTGTAGAAGGAATGGTGAACAGAGGAATTTATGTCACTGAAAAGAAAGGAGTTACCTTTCTCTTCTTTGGAAACTATCAGAATTCTTGCATTAGTAATCCAGAAGTTTGTGGACCTGAAGGTTAGTAAACTAATCACTATTTGCTTTTGCTATCAAATTATGTAATTCAATAATCATATAACGAACCCTCTAATGAAATGTAATGAGCCCTCTAAAGTTTTAGCTTGACACTTTTCTTCATTGGCTTGTAAAACAATTGAGTGCTGATTGCTGAAAATGTAGTCTTTTCTAACTGCATTTTAAATTGAGTCATCATCAACTACTCAGATTAATGATCTTCAGTATAAATAATTAAAAAAAAAAACAAAAACTTACAGTACTCCAAATTTTTCATCTAGTACCAACACTAATGGTGCTACAAGAACTGCAGTGTGACAAACAGCTAAGTTGTCCTCCAGGTTTGAAATCTAGGAGACTATGTTTTAGAGTGTGGTATCTTAGCAAGAATGCTTTTTTCAAACTTACCCTTGGAGACAATTACTTAAAATTTCTGATGTCTTGGAATCAACTTGTCTGTATCCATAAATAGAGGGTAGAGATTTAACGTTTCTCGTCCCTTTCTTCTTGGGCATTGGTCACCAAATGACAGGTGTAATAAGGGTGCACAGATTTGACATGTTGATTACTGAAGAACATTAGGACTATATGCAACTGTCAAAACAAGCATACAAGCAGTCAGTATCAACACCTTCATTAGAGACTTAAAATTTAGTTGAAGAAAATGGTGGTTTTCTATGTGTAACCTTTAGAATTTCCTAAGATTAAGCAGTATTGCTAATGTTGAATTTTCTTGTTTTTATTGATTTAAGCCTTTCTTCAAACTGGTTACATTATTTGAAATAAAATGTATTTATTTAGCTACGCATTAACTTTTTAAGAAAGCAGGAGAAACTCAGAGAGAAGATGGTATATATTCATTGCACGAGAGTGTTAGAAAGGATAGTTCGTTGTACCGCTGCAGACATATTTTCAGATACATACAGTATCTGTTCATATTTTTCATACTACTGAGAAGTAAAAAATATCCGTAGGTAGCATTATTTCTACATCTACAGTATAACATAATATTCACTGTAATTTATTTTTATAGTAACATTCCCAGTATGTCACAAACAAGCACGTTAAAAACATAAAACAACAAAATATTCAACAGATAAAATATGAAAAAAAAAATCATATGAGCAGTGTATACTTAATCACTATAGTCGGTTTTTAAAAAAAATAAAGCCAACACCCCTTTATCTAAAGAAAGCATTTCTGTTTTTCTATGAATCAATTGAACTTGTGTTGATAATCTCTGTGTATTTACTATTCGTGTGGATTTGGTTTTAAGTACACTTAACCAGGGAATGTTTTTTGAGATGATCTTAGGATCTTTCCAAGTGAAGTATTACAATCTGAATATTTATGAAACAAACAAAGAAAGCTTTTGCTTGCCTAAATTTAGTAACATTTCAGAACTGTTTTGATTTGAGAAAACAAATTCTTATTTTTAAATGTGAAAATGTTCTCCTTTTTTCTCAAGTATTTTTAAATAATGATTTCCTGTGAGCAGTTCAGGGCTCATTGAATAGGCATTTTTTAGCCAAAACAAACATTTCTGAAGGATACAAGAAAAGGTTCTCTTAATCATTAGTTTGAATGAAGTAGGAAAGTTGTATTTAGTCAATATATGTGAAGTTAAAATAATAAATAATAGTAAAGAGCTTTGCAAGATCCTACTTGATGGGCTTTCCTAGCCTCATATAATACCTTCTTTCTTGAGCCTTTCAGTATAATGAGAAGTTTCTTCAGTGTTTGCTTTGTCAACACCTCATGGAATTAGCATCATAAAGCACAGTGAAGATGGGAAGATTTTCATTAAAAATCCACTCTCACTTGCTCTATCCAGGAGTAACATTCTCCTTTTTCTGGAAGACTCAAGACCAGCAGGCTAAGTTTCCCCCTGCCTCTGGAGGACAGGTGATTTCCAGTGGCTTCAAAATCTGTTCAAATGAAGGTGAAGGCTCAATAGAATTTTATACCCGTGGGAATGCAATGATGAAGTGGAAAGCAAGTTTTAGTCCACCAGGTAACTTTATCTTTTTTTTTTCTTCATTAATGTCTTTGTTTTACATTGTTCTTGTAAAGAGATGTATTGCCAAGAACTCATCTTCAGGGACGAGATGTGGATATATAAAAAGAGTTACAGAGCTCTGCACTGAAGAGTTCCCTTGATGAGGTAGGGAGAAAGTGTGAACTGAAAATTCAGTGATATTGTACTATACAGTGTTTGCTGTTCAGCAACGCTACTTGGACCTGACTTCCAGTCTTCTGAAGTGGAATTCTTATTGACATTAAATAAAACAGTGCTTAGATGGGAACAGCTACGGTGAGGAATGTAGGTTAGACTCTAGCAGTTCTCAATATACTCTAAACCTGGATATATGTACAGGCCTCTACTGCCTCCTAAATAAAGACTTTATTTGGTCATTATCTAACTGGGTGTTTAGTGCTTTGGCCATTTTGTTATCTGTTAAGTATCAAGTTTTGTGTGTCATGGCATAGTAATAATAAACATTTTAGTATATCACATATCTTACTGCTTCTATCTAAACTGTGTATTGTTGGGTAACTGTATTACCTAGTGACTGAAACAAATTCTGGACTTACCGTAATGCCAGTGACAGTCACTAAATTTTTTCTTGCCGTCATTTGACTATCTGCAAACTGGGAACATAGGACTTTGTCACCTCACAATAACAAAGTTTTATAAAGTATAATTGGTTTAGAAATCTTAAGAGAAAAAACGTTAAAAGGTAAGAATAATTTATACATTTGTGGATTATTCAATCCAAGTAAAAATGAACAGTATGTTTTCAGCCTTTGAAGTGTAACAAATACACTGTGGCAGCTTTTAATTAGTCTATTTGCCTGTTCTCCAGTTCTTGCATTCTTCATGGAGTTCTTGCTGAATTGAATTTTGAGACAGTATTGAAGAGACTTCAAGTCTTGGCCAATAGTACTTAGTAAGTGTAATTTATGGAACTGCAGAGAGCCCAAGTAAGAGTTCAGACAAAAGCTAACAGGCATTCTGCCAAAGTATGGGCTTCCCCATGTGTATTAAGATTAATATGCATGACATCAGCATTCCATAATTCACTCTTACCACTTCCTATATAGCTCTATGGCATTGCACAAGTCAGCAAAAACTTACTGAATAGGAGAGACTCTAAATGGAAGTGATTCATAGATTTTGCTGTGACTTAATGTTTTGCAGGTCCTTATTGGACTCATATTCTCTTCACTTGGAAATTGAGAGAAGGACTGAAAGTCTATGTCAATGGAACTCTAAACACAACTGATCCAGATGGGAAAGTTTTCTATGATTATGGAGACCCTAGTGCAAATCTGCTGACTGGAACAGAGGGAGATCAAACTAAGCGCTACGTGAATGGGGCATTTGATGAATTCATTATATGGGAAAGGGCACTCACCCCCAATGAAATTGAGCAATACTTTACAGCTGCTATTGGTGAGTATATGCACTCTTGTTGTCATAAGTCATGTTCTGTAAATATGTTCACTTAAAAATGCTTAGCGTGTAGAATTTGTATTCATTTTACATCTTTCAGCTATTGAATGTAGTTCGCAGAAGCAGAAAAAGGTAAGTATGAAAGACTGAAACATTCAACTGTCTTTGGACATGCAGTCTTTTCATCCAGGCTGCTAACTTCTTAAAAATATCAAAAAAAATCAAAAAAATTAACCAAGACCAGAAGTCTACAGCCATTTTATATCCTCCAGATCCAGACAAGAACAAAAATTAGACTTGAGGCAGAATGCTATTAAGAAATCTGTAGTCAATATTTCTTACACTCTGGTTGTTGTGTAATTTTAAAGGCAACTCACTTTGTGTGTTCCAACAGGTGTGGAATAATGCTTATCTCTCCAGCTCCTGGAACAACTAAGAATTAATAACTCATGTATGCCTGTGAATTGAAAAGAAAGATATCAGCTAAAACATGACATAAATAACAGAGAATCAGGATTTGAACAAAAATTTAGAGGACTATGGCCAGTAGTATGTCAGCCATACTATGGATATTTATAATAAACTTTTCAGTAAAAGAAAGGCTCTTGCTATTAACTGTTTGTGTGTGAGTAGCAATCAGAAAACATTCATCTCAGAAATAAAGCTATGGGGGACATCTGAAACATTTGGCTTCACTGGCAGTTTCCCTGCTTTCATTTACTCTTACTAGGTTACGGAGAGCTAAAGCAGTTACACTCAACTACTCCTATGCTTTTAAACCCATGGGAACAATTTTCTCAATGGAAACTGAATAACACAGCACTGATGCAAACCTGGAAATGAGAGTGCATGCATTTGTGACATCCAGGTTTGACTATGGCAATTAACTTTTATATAAAATATATCAGAAACATATAAAATAGAAAAGTAGAATAGAAACCACTGAAAATATTACATTTAGTATCTGATGAAGCAGTCTATTTGCTTTGCAAAACAAATGATAGAAATTATGCTCTAGTTCTGTGTTTCAGGAAGTGATTCTTAGAAATGTCTTCAAACATTTTCAGATAATTCATTTGATATTGGAAATAGTATAAATTTTTGGCCCATATTTGAAAACCTAAATAAATAAAAAGGTTTCAGTAAGTTTATAATGTTCTGGTTGTGTTGGAAACATTCTAGTATCTGGCTGTTGTATCTTTCACAACAATCTAGGGTTACTATAACACTATCCAACTGAAAGCTACCATAAAACACATTCTTTGATTTAGTGTAACACAAGAAGAATGTTATGTCGCTAAACTTAAGCGCAGTAGATATTTCAAATTGTCCAAATCATCTATATGTGTATAGAGAAGTATGATTTATATAAAGTCTAAATTTTTGAAGAGCTATACAGAATTTTGCCTATACCTTTCTTCTCCATCCCTTTTGTTTTTTCGGAAGTTATACAGCAAACTCCCTGATTTATACATGGAGACCTTCCAGCTGTGTTAAGAGCTTTTGTGTTTACTGTAATTTGCACAACACAAAGTTTCTCTTTGCTTTTCTTAAAGCCTCTCCTCAAAGGTCTTCAGGGTCATGAGGAACTATGAGTTTTCAGTAAAAAATCTAAAATAAATATCTAACATCTAAATTGGAAGTAAAACTTGATGTACGTTTTTTTTTTTCCTAGAGTCTTGGGAGTTAAAATGTAAAGGGACACCAGGTATTATTATCATTATTATTTTTTCCTAAGTACAAAGCCAATGTTATTCTAAAGTGCTTAGGAGAATTGGAGTACTGAGTTTTTGATTTTCTCTCAAAGTAGTGGACTGGTTAGATCTTATTATATTATTATTATTCATTTTAATTTCCAGATTAAATTAACAATTAAGCTAGGACATTCTCAGATGAAGTAACAGACATTTCAATACTAATCAACACAGTAAACCTGGATTATCCTTGGTACCTATTCATTGAGCTTGGGGATCTTAAAGCAGCAATGAAACTGGGCTAATGTGCTCTGACATAATAGGAAACTTAATAAGGCAGCCTGTACCTTAACAGAATGAATAATCTTGTTACATTTGGATCTATGATAAAAGCATGTCCACTACTGTTTGATTATGCTGAAATACCATACTCCTGGGCAAACATAAATTCTTGGGAAGACATAGATTAGAAGAAAATTTTATTTCTCTATCACAAATGACCCATAAATCCCCTTGCACTGAAAGGAATCAATATTTTTTAAAATGGAACAGCTGGAAACCATCCCAAATTGAGTTTATTCTTTCTGTCTCAGCAAATCACTTATGACATGCTTATATGGTAATTTTCAGTGGGTATAGTGCTAAGGGGTGTTTTTATTAGTAAAGCCCATTTGATTAATAGCAACCTTACTGTTGCTTCTAATCAGTTTAAAATCATCTAACAGAGACATTATCTACAATATTCTCCAACTACTGCTGAAGGTTGTTTTCACTCCTTGACCTCTGTTAGTTGCTTTATGCAAAACTAAAATGCCACATTAACACACTAACATTTCTAATGATGTGGTTTTATTTGAGTAATGATTCAGTTTTGATTAAAAAAAAAAAATCAATAGAAATATTTCATTGGCTTTACGGTTTTTTTTTTTACAGATTTTTTTAATGCAGTAAAGCCTTTCTGAACTTGCCTGCATATGCATGTTTTTATTTGCCAATCAAGCAATTTAGACTCAAGATATAAATATTTATTTAGACAACATTAGCATCTGGACACCGTAGTTGACAGTATTCTGATTTTTTTTTTTTCCGAATGTTTGCGTCTTCTCAGTCTCTATTCTGAAAAATTTATCATATATGTAGATCATATATGTACATTTAGGCCATATATGAACTTGTCAGAAGTGCCTAAAGGTTGTTGTATATTCCTGATAAGACATGGACATTTTAAAATGTTTTTTTTTTCCTAAATAAATATAACTCATCTGTGTATGTATTTTTTGCAGGTGGGCAATTTTTGCTTCCTTCAACTCTTTCATGGTCTACGACGACAACTACTACAAAACCTGTGGTAAGGCAGTCCTTGTAACTCTTTTCTATAATGCCAGAATTTTTTATATATTATAGAATTACAGATCATTTTATGATTTTCATTAATGCCACTTATTTTAATACTTTAGTATTTTTGTAAATTTTCAGACATGCAAAGATAGCATTTTCAGCCACTATTGGAAGATGAGAGAACTACAGAACTCTTAATGTAAGATAGTTAGATAATAATAATTCACAATTAAAAATAAATTCTGTAGATATAAAAAAGTAGAGACTTGTTCTAAAGTATTTCAGTGAATTTTGAAGATAGAAGACATTCAAAAATGTTTTGAAAATGTTTATTTCTTCTAAAAATTAGAAGAAAATTCCCTCCGTAATATCTAAACTAGTTTTCATTTTTTTTTACTAAATGCTTAATGAGAAAGATTTAAATAAAATACATTTTTCATATGCAGTCTGTATGTAATTAGCTGCAGACAGCCAACATGCAATGAGTTGTTCCTGTCTATTTTCACTTTGCTATATGGAGTGTCAAAGTTCTATTATTTCTTTTTCGCAGAGACTTTCAGGAAACCATATCAGATAGCTTAATTTGCTCATTAGCAATTCAGAACTTAGGCAGGTATATTCTGACTATCCAGTCTATTTGTTTATATGCTTTCCATTTTTCTTGGTTTATGGACTGGATGATCTTAGAGGTCTTTTCCAACCTTTATGATTCTATATGGCCTCCTGTGTCTAATCACAACAGTTTTCTATGCCTTAAAACACAGGAAAATAGCACCAACGCAGAAACAAACACGAAAAAACCCCTCCACACCCAGTGTTACTAGGCTCTGTGTTATGGGTTGGGAAGTGAACTGTTCCACTTAGACTTAATGGACAGATAAATGCTTATGACAACTCTTGAGGTTGTGCTGTTTAGAAATGCTACAGTGATTCCTGGAGAGCTAAAAACTGTCCCTAGCTCCCTTTTGGGCTAACACCATATATAACGTCTGCTGTTTGGAACAAGCTGATGAGTCGTGTCTCCCTCCTGCAGGTGTCTACAAATGCCTACCATCCCATCATAACTAATTTGACCGAGGAAAGAGGCAACTTCCGCTCCTCTGACCCCATGCTGGACTACCTGGAAAACGTGTCAGTCAGCTTGCCCAACAAATCCTTGTCAGAAAATACTGCTCTAAGCCTGACAGAGGTAAACTTTTAAAATGTGTGTGGATCCAGATAACACTCAAATTGCTCCAGCAGCTGGAATATAGAATAGAACTTAAGTGTTTTGCTGATTGCAGAATATAAATATGAAATAAGAAGCAGCTATTTTACAGAGCAGCAGACTGAGTTTCAACCAGAGAAAATAGTTTCAAGGTCTCATTAGTTCTTGGGAATGTTATTTAATGCTTAAGTTTTATACATATTTGGAGCCATGACTACACATTAAAAATTTAGTTAAGTAGAAAACAGAAAAAGAGAAAATCTAATTATTTTTTTCAGCTGTGTTCAATATATATATTGAATACAGTCTATTCAATATATAATTCTGGTGGGGAAAAAAAATCAGCACTTCTCTGTACAGCCAGGCTGATCCAAGAAGCTGCTGAGTTTGAAAGTCCTTTGTCAGGCACAGGATATAAAGACACCACAATCAGAGTAGTGACAGTAGCAAAGTGGAGACATGGTTGAGCTAACGGCAAACAAAGCAACTTTGCTGGGAGCATGGTAGCTCCCAGCCACAATGTGATGGGCTGTATCAGAGCCTGGCCCAGGGTAACTGCCCAGGTATAAACTTACAACCTATTATATTTCAGATCCATACCTGCACTAGATGGTTAAATTGTTATCAGTTACTGCTGTCTGTTCAACCTTTTTTTTTTTTTTTAAAGCTTTCTTTCTTTTTTTTTTTGCCCCTGTAGTAAACAGAGGATAAGATCAGATCTGAAGCGTACCTAAGTAATTTATTTTTGTTTAAGCTAATACCGTCCTCCTTCCTCTTTCTCCAAACTCTCCCCCCTCCCCCCCAAAAAAAGAAGAAAAAGGGACATTTTTTGTCATCTGAACTGAGGAAAAGGGATCCTTTTTTTGTCAGCAAAGTTAGCCTTCTTTAAAATGATGGGCAGCTAATTCCCTGACTTCAGCAGGCTAGAAAACTATTATTACAGTAATCAGCTCTAGCCTCACCAGTAATTGTTTCTTTAAGCCTGTGGGTAATACCAGGGTGACAAGGATTATTTACTTGGACCAACAATATAAATAAATGCTTCTGAAAAATACCCAGGCAGCATTTGATAGCTTGTGTTAAAGGCTTAGCATTTGTAAGCTTGTAAAGCTTGGATTTTGTGAACCACAGTTTAATACAGAGCAAAAATAATTCTAAAAAGCTCCAACTCATTATTTCCTTTGTTTTGCTGCAAATTTTGCATGAGCTCTCATTTGAAAATGGAATGTCATCCTGTCATATATCGTACCTGTTGCCCATATCATTTCAGCTGTGATTTGGTTGCTCATTCATACTATCTGCTGCTTTGTGTGCCATGAAAGTGACGCGCAGACAGTAAAGCAGAACATGATTATCTTTAGCAAAGCTATTTTGGGAAATAAACATCAGAGTACTGATCATACACACAGACTCTGTCACTTGTCTGATTGATAGTTACACTTTCTATTGTCTGCAGCTAATTCTCTGAAAGACGAGCACTGAACTTGCACGGTATTTTCTGTAAAGTTATCTCTCTACTGGTTGTCATATGCCTCATGGCACAAGAAAATTTGATTTAAGTGATATGCAGTAAGCTGTCTGATTACTGACACATGTATAATGCATTTCTTCTGACAAACCTTACTTATGTTTTCTGTTACAATTCTATTCTGCCCAGCAGTTCCAGTGCTCCTGCTTTCCTTCCCTTTCTAGTAGTCTAACACATCCTTTTTGGGTTAATTCTGGAGTGATGTGGTGGCTTGGAAAGAGATGCTTCCTGAATGCTCTCAGCAATTTAGACTGGGTCCTGGGTTTAAGATAACTTCTGTGCATGCCACGCTCAGTGTTTCAGAGGGGCAGCACAGAGCTTGCAGTTGTTAGAGGTAAAAGGTTACAGCAAAGCTGTAGTGTACTGCCCTCCATATTATTGCTTGTGAAAATTTGCTCATAAACCAGTCTTGCTGCTTTCTTCCATGTTTCTCGATGAGACTTTTTTACAGTCTGTTGATGCTTTTAAGGCATTAGAAAGAGCTGTTTAAGCAGGAACGTGGATTTTTCTCTCAATTTTTTGTGTGTGCCCATTCCCCCTCCTTCTGTGTTTGTTAGCAAGACCCCTTAGGACAGAGGCTATATCGCACTGAGCACTTGAACAGTGCTCATCATGGCGGAACTTGACCTCTAAAACAACGTTTAAGTGCAAAAGTTAAGCAGATAATAAACTGAGCAAGTGATGGAGCCCAGATTTATATGCAGTGCTGTTGAAATATCTAATTTTAGGTGAAGAGATATTTTAATGTCATATAAATTCAGATAAACTAGGAAAATGAATTATTTAAGATCCAGTGTTGTCACATCAGCTGTTGTGTAATGATTGTACTTCGGGAGTTTCACGGTGGTGTTACTTTTAATAAATAAACTAGGAATTTAAAATACCACCGTACAAAACATGATGAGAATGCTTGCAGTAGGGATGAACCTGACTAGAATAAAGTGGGTTTGTCATCTTAAAATAAACCTAAGGAAACCCTAGCAATCTGTCTTGCATGCCTGCCAGGAGATGTAACTGATGAAAAATGAAACTATATTATTTGATTCTTTCATCTTCCATCTTTTTAGGCATTTTTAAAAGTTATTGAAGACTTTCTGCTATTACCCAACTGGCTTGAAATACCTGAGGTAAGACAGTAAGACAAATGAGCTTTGATTTGTAGGTTAATTTAGATGCATGATTTCATGTAGACAGTAATGAAATTGGTTGCTTCTATTTATTCTTCTGTTATGTCTAGCAGTATGACTTATATGTTCATATGTCATTTTCATATTTGAAATAAAGGTCCCCACATAAAACATTTCCTTTTAATTAATGTGTTTTTTGGTGCTAAGGTAAGGAAACCTTATCTGTCTGTTTCCACATGCTTCAGGATGAAAGAAACAGCTTAAAACTTTGTATATAAATTAACAGTTACTGTCATTAAAGTTAGTATTTAATCTCTCCTGCCCCAAAGCCCACACTATATGTGGAAAATGTTATGGAGAAAGTCGCATTTGACTCTGGACAGTCAAATGATGAGTCACTAAGGAATTTATCATGGCACCTTGGCATTTTGTGCTACAGACTGCAATTTCCTTTGTTTTTTTTGTTATCTTTCTTTTTCCCCCAGTCTGCTCGCATATTTGGAAGTTTAATTCAAATAATTGACAGTGTGATGGTGCATATGACATGCAATTTAGAAGAGAACTCGTTACCTCTAACTGTTGAGGGCACATCACCTGTAGCAGGTAGGATTTAGCAGAACTTTTCTCTGTCTTGGACTGGCTGGGTGTCCTAAACTCTTCTGTGCATGCAGCTTCTGTTTTGTTAACAAGAAGGAGGAAATCAAAGCAGATTATTTTCTCTTTTGAATGCAAAACATTGCAGTTGCAGAAAATCCAGAGGTAATAATTTCTGACTGTACTTAAGCTTTCTTGAGGTTATTTGGAGAAGGGTTTAGCATATGAATTCTGTTAAATGAGTCCAATAAAACTATACTAAAGGCATAGTACAGAACAAACTATACTAGGTAATTAAAGTACTGACTAGAGCTCATGCAGTGCTTGGAACTTGCAAATGTATGGATACTGCAAAACTTCAATTTGGAGACAGGAGTCTAGTTTGAACCTTCTAGGATTTGCTCTGGCATACTGCTCTGCTTCATTGAGACCTACCTGAGCAGTCACTAGTACTATTAATCACTGCACATGTTCCCTAAGCTTTCTTGGACACTGACACTCTCAAGCAATGCACTGGAGCTCTGAAATAACGCACACAAATATCAGTAGAAAGGGAAGAGAGTGTTATCAATCTGTTTTTTGAGCGTGGGTGAAGTGACCCACTGTTAACCACCTTTCCCCTCATGAAGAAATTAGATATAAACGGCAATTTTGCATGCAGGAAATTTTTCTGCAGATGTCTGGATTTTTCAAGTCAAGACTTGCAGTAGCTATCAGAAAAGCATAGCTACATAGTTATGAAGGTTGTAAAGGCCATTGATTTTAACATATTTTTGTTTGGGCTGTCACACAGATTACGCCTTGACCAAAATGCTTCCTAAGACTCTGAATTTGTCCCATTATCGCTTTCCATCTCGAGGACAGAGCTATATTTCCATTCCCAGTGAAGCTTTTCAAGAAAAAGGTAAGGAAAAACTAAAGGGAGAGCAGAAGCATGTAAACAAAGCATTCAATAATAATTCTGCTTAAAAACAGTTTTTGGTTTGCCTTACTTTTCCAGATAACCAGTTTGATTGCCATTGATCGTACTGGTTCTAAACCAGCAGCAGTTCTTCTGTCGCATTAATGAATGATTACTGTAGTAGAGTTTTCATCCTACTTGAATAATGTTTTCTGTTACTTGAATTCAACTTGAATAATACATCTAGACTGCAGAGATGTCAGCCATTTAATGTTGATCTGTTTTTAAATCAGAAAAGTCTTCATTTAGTAAACTTTTTCTATTCATCTGAACTGGTTATTTTCAAGAAATTTCAGGATATCAGATCAGTCATTACTTATACCTCCATGCAAAATCCATTTTGATATGTTTTATGAAATTTGACCGTAAAATGACAGATTTAAGCAACAGCATCTCCAAAAACAGAATGAAAGATGTAAACCACAGTTAAGACAAAACAGCAGTAGAAATCCGTACCTATGCTAAAATTTTAGCTTAACTCCAGAAGTGAGGGGCTGGCAGACATCTGAAGATTCAGTCAAAATTTAAATGCAACAGTGTTTGAAATTAATTACTTGCTTTGCAATACACAAGTGAAGAAACCTATTTACAGAAGTATCTATCTGGGTCCTTAAGTCCTTGAAAATCTGGCCTATGCACCCTCAGCCACAATGCATAGAATTTACACACCAGAGACCTTTCCTCGCTAATATCTGTTGTTCGCTGCAAGTGCTCTGAAGCTTGAGTAACTATAATTGCAAATGATCTTGTAGTGCTAAAATCACCACATGAGAGCTTTTTTTCTTTCCCTCTTGAAAAGTTTCTTACCATGCTGATCTTTTTCTTCATAATATTAGTATGACTGGTGTCCTGAAATGATACAGCCTCTTAAATTCTTAGCTCTTTTTCCAGCTAAAACTCACTTCTGAACAAGTTGAGCTTTCTGTGGAAGTACGCTGTCCAAACAAAGTAACCTAAACATTTATTATTCCACCTTAAACAGTTCACATCATTAATTCTTGGAACGCAGCAAAAAGCATAATAAAGGACAGCTTTGTGGCTGACGCTTATAAAATACACATCTACCACTTCAGTAAGATGCAGGAGAACCCATAAACACTTGTAATGCAGGCAACAAACAGGTGGTTGAAGTGGAAACTGGTTTCCTGTGCTCGACTTCTCAAAACTGCTAGTTAATGTACATACTGGTTGAGTAGCTTGAGGGTACTGTAGCTACGATTGAGATGTTGACTCTGGTATGTCATGCAGCCATTTTTAGAGATGTGTATGGGTTTTATAAATGATGAATGATTACTTAAACAACTTAGTCATTTTGGAAGTACAGTTGAAGTGAGCAGGCATCCTTCTGTTTTGATATGTCTCCTGTGCTGTACTGCAAGTTGTTCATACTCTTTCACTTATTTTAAAGAATAATCAAAATTCTGCTAATGTGAAGATATTGACGTTTATAGAAGTCAAGTCAGTTAACAAAGAGTTTTAATTCTAGGAGAGAAATGTCTCCTGCTTCCATCTGTTGCTTTTAGAAATAACTGGTTTTCTTTTCACAGCTTGGATTACCATTGTCGGCATGTTTTATCATCACATGCACTATTTCTTTCATAGTATCAACCCTATGAATACCAAGTAAGTATCTCAGACCTCTCATTTTGTAACAGCTTGTTTATTACCTTAGTAATATACCTTTATAGCAGTCTTGTCATTATCAACTGTAAATAAATTATGAGCCATAATCCAGATTTTGCAATATTGAGGACATGTAGTCATTAGCTAGAGACAGATTAAATCTTAAGTTAGATGTTTTATTTTATGCTACAGTAAAACAGATTCCCATAGCAACATGTTTGTCTTCGTTGTCTCCTCTTTCCATTCATCAGATCTGGTATTAGAATTTCATAGCTTTAATCTGTTTTATGAAAGGTAAATTACATCTGTTCTCCTGACATATATAAAGTTTGCACTTAAATGAAACAAGTAAGAAAACAACATCTCTCCATAGATTAAATCTGAATCCTGGAAACCTGTAAGATAATTTTACAACAGGAGACCAGGCAATGCTTAAAAGACCTTTTGTTTTACATGCTGCACCAATGAAATCGTTAGCAGATAAGATAAAGTAAATGGAGACCTATATACCTCTCCGCCTGAGAGTTCCCCAGGGACTTTTGCAAGGCCATTCATGTAAATCATTACATTTTCCTTTTAAGCTAGTACAACTGTATGCTTTCATTTGATCTACACTAGCATATGTAGATTAGGTCACACTTTCTATGTCTTTTCCACAGTGGCTTTGCATCACATTATATGTGATAACAGAAGGAAAAAAAAAGTAGCATCTCAGCTGTCATTTATTTCAGGGATTACCTTCCTTTCTTTACATACGGCTACATGGAAGGTCATGATCGTGGGAAATCATCTGTGATATCCTGGGTAAAGGTTCCTGGTTTACGACCAGATTGATCACACTGAGATAATGACATGACTGTTACTGAATAGGATTTTTAAATCAAGTAGTAAATTGTATTGTTGCTTTGCCTGCTCTCTCCAAAAAGGGCACTTAGCAGGTGGCTGTAAAGGATCTATGCCGTTAATGTGCAATCTTTCTTACTGACATGAAGAAATAGAGGCTGTTCATTCTCATTACTGGGATAAAAATTAATGTCTTATACTGATTTTTCTTCCTGGTCAGAACTAAGGATTGATGCTTGGGGTTGTGCTAAATGAGTTTTGTTTTATTTGATCTTACTGAGGAACCGAATAAAGTTACTTTAATATCTGTCATTTTTCTTCTTTCCACAAAGAAAAACAAGAAAACATTGCAAACAGGTGGCAGATATAAGATGGCTTTTTATGTGCCTTGCAAACACGGCTCTTTCTAGTGGTGTGCTGTGTTTGGATATCCATGCCGATGGCTAATTCACTGTGGCTCTCATTTCTCATAGTAAATAACATTCATTCATATACTGAAGAGCTGGATGGCAGAAAATATTTTACACCTGCACAGTCTTTTTTACCGATGGTGTAAAAGAGTTTTACTCGACAGCTGAATGGATCTTAGTTACTCCTAAATGTGCAGAGATGTGAAAGTCACAAGTTTTAGCAGAAGGCAGAAATAAGTGTTCTTATTGTGTACTGTAAAACTACTTCAGCCTAGAGAAAAAAAAAAAATATCACCTGGACTAATCAGATGTTTAGTCGAGTTTTCCTCTGTTGTATTGTGACCCGAGTTACTCTCTACAAACGTTGCTGGAAAGACTTGTTTTGTCAAAGTGAAAATATAAATTGTTTCTAAATATATACATTTTACATGTGTATATATATTCATTACATGCAATGCAAATATATGAATCTTACTAGTGTGCGTGTTTAATTGGAAAGTCTGAATACCTAGGCAGTTTTTCTCTTTGCCTGAAAGTTTCTTATCTTTGTTCTATTTTTATACCTCTTCATATATTTCATTGGATTCTCTCTAATGATCTAAGGCACTAAGGCATTTAGACTTGTAAAGCTTTACAAAAGAGGAGCAGGATGAAGGAATTCTTACGATATCGAGTCTCCTAATAGCTAAAGGCATTGCCTATAATTTGTAGCTGTTTCTTCTGGTCTTGTAATAAAATATTTTGGGACCAAACCTTTTTCCCTCACAGAAAGTCATTGATCTGAATGGAAAAAGGAAGTGCTGTGTTCCCGTTTCTGCGGGTATAGGAGCGAGTTCTTGGAGGCAGCTCTGAGAATCAACTTTGTCTTCCACTGCTCACAACAGCCCATTGGTTTAGACAGTTTATTAGGAAACCATACTCTTTGATAATTTACAACTAGCATGAACTAAAAAATGTTCTTTTTCTACTTAATATATTTATTTCTTTCTAAGGATTGCTGAAGCTGCTGCCTACAAAGGCTGTATGATCTCAGCAACCAGTTATCTCATCTCCATCAAAGTGGATCCCCCACCCAAGTTGTCCCTTAACCTGTCCGGATCTCCTCTTATTACCATCCAGCTCACCCACAAATTTGTAAGTAGAAGGAAAACTCTCAGTTTAGGCTATCCTGAGGGCCGTTCAGAACTTCAGTGTCTGTAATGACTTTTTGTTTTTCATGCAACTTCTGTGGGCAATTTAAGCAGCAATTCAGATGGCATTTGTGACTACAGTATTATATTTTTCCAGCCATTACACTTCAAATACTTGTGTTTCCATTACAGCAAAATGCTGCATGTGCTGAAAAGAAGCACATGCAAGTAGAGTTTTGGGCCTTTCTGCATATGTTGTTCTGTGGATATGTTTGTGCAATTTGCAATAGGGTGGTATGACTTACTGCTCTCTCACTGGAGCTGTCAAGAAAATAAGTTTTATTTACGGTTTTTGCTTTTTGTTTTTCTCCACACTGATATAAAACTTCTGTTTTGAATGTTGTCCTGAATGAACCAAGAGATTTAACCCCTGCAAGGACAACCACAGGTATGCTGGGCAGAGCAACTCCAGGGACAGAAAAGGAGCAGGTTCAACTCTGCTCTAACATCTGTCCTTTCTACAGAACAGAGTAGTGCTCTGTCTGAGAAACCTCAGATTCAAAGAACCTGTTTCTTAGAAAACATCTGATAGATATTCTACCACGTACTTCATCATATTTTCTTTTGAACACTGTATTCAAGTCATTTAGTGTTTTTCCTGTTGGCCTCAAGGTAAAGATAGAGGAGACAGTGAAAAACATTCGAGAGGAAAAAAACCTAAGGCATAGACACGAAAAGTGTTAGTTGAGTGTTATTCAAGCTGAGGACTCTGCTGAACGTCCCTAGTGGTCTCTTAGAGGTGGGAACTTGTCAGTGAAGACTATGATTATATTATGTGTAGATCACTTATAAAATGCACTTTGATTTATTTATTCAGGTATCTCCTCAGGCTTTTAGTGTGATGATTTACTAGCAGGTTATTAAGTATAACTGTGTTTTTTCTTTATACCTATTGAATTTCTCTGCAAAGATTACTGGCATCCTGGTATAAATATAGAAATGTCAAATTTCTCATCGCAGCACACTTCATAGTAGTATTTTTAAAACCATCTGTTTTTTTGTTATTTGAAAAAGAAAAAAGAAAAGCAGCCCAATTGTCTCAATAGATTTTTTTTTTTTTTCCTTAGATTCCAAAGATAATCTCTTATTATAGGTTGAGAGCAAACAGATGACCACACAATCGTTTGGCTTGGGTGGGGCTCAATTTAGAGTAAATTTGAATACTAAGTATAGCACAAACTGGGGGGGGGGGGGGGG